>CM051264.1:34723600-34783600 GCA_027921565.1 Artemia sinica
TTAAGCCTTATGACAGAATCGAAAAAAAATCTGCTTCAAAAGTTTAAATGTTTTTATTAGTTTTGCCTTAGATTCCAGGATATTATGAGTAGAAAGGCCTTATTGACTCCGGTACCTACACCATATATGGGCATAGAGTCCCTAGGGAGATGGTTTTCTCACTGAGAATGAAAAAACAGGATTTTTCTCACTTGAAAAAACATGGTTTTTCTCACTTTTATGGATGTTTCTTGGACGGTTATGAGTGTTGGTCAATTTATTTGATGTTTTTCATGGATGTCAACATCAATTTATGGAGGTTTTATGGTTTTTGTCAGTGAGAATGAAAAAACAGGATTTTTCTCACTTTGATGGATGTTTTTTTGGACGGTTATGTGTGTTGGTCAATTTATTTGATGTTTTTCATGGATTTCAACATCAATTTATGTCTGTTTTATGGTTCTTGTCAGTGAGAATGAAAAACAGGAGTTTTCTCACTTTGATGTATTTTTTATGGTTTCGATGAAATTGATTTACATAATCGAGGGGAATTATTGATTCACGAAAGGGGAGAGAATTTCTGAGAACTTGATTTACATAATCGTCAGGGGAATTATTGATTTACGAAAAGGGGAATAAAGAAACAAGTATGGCTTCTTTGATCTTAGGTCTGAGGGATAAACGTTCTTTAGGTCAGAGAGAAAAATTAATATTCTATTTTCAAATAGGGCTTCATTGATCTTTAGTGTCAGGAATTAGAAATGACATCACTTGTTATCTTGGAATTATGCGGGAGTCTAAAGAGATAGAAATTCTATTTTTAAATACGGCTTCACTGATCTTTAAGTCGGAGAGATAAATTGATGTTCTAACGAAACCTTAATAGTGTAGCTAGGAACATTTATGAGATGAAGAGATTAACGCGGGAAAGGGTTTCTTAGTAATTTGAAATGTGACAGCGCAGGGATGCCAAAAACAAAAGGAACACGCTGAGATTGCGTTTAGGGATTATTTGGGTGAAACTGTTTTAGACATTTTAGGGAATTATTTCGGCGAAACAGTTAGAGACATTTTAAAAGATGATTTTAGAAGATGTTTTAGAAGAGGATTTGAGTGTGGTCGTTATAATACACAAGTTCCATTTGAACAATGTCGTGAGGTCCCCTACCCCAACCCAAAGAGCTCCGATCCCCCTACCCCAACCCCGAAGGAAGCCCCCGGTCCCAAGGGTCCCCCGGGCCCCCCAAAGGGCCCCCGGTGCCCCAAAGGCCCCTGAACCCCTATTTTTTAATATTTTTTTAAGGCTATATTATATCTTTTCAGAACAAGTTCCTTTCTTAATGTCATTCCTTAACCAATTTTTATAGGTTGAAGTACCAATCCTTTCACCACAACTTTACTATAAGGCTTTTCGAATACCTCAACATCAAGCAATACCTTTCAAAAGACATTTCAGAGCAACTTCTTTTCTTAATGTTCCCTTCTAAACCCATTTTCCAACTTGAAGTACCTGTCCTTTTCACCCACAACTTTACTTTACTGCTTTTTAGATACCTCAACACCAAGAAATACCTTTCAAAAGGCATTTCAGAGCAAGTTCCTTTCTTAATGTCATTCCTTAACCCATTTTTACAAGTTGAAGTACCCATCTTTTTCACCCACAACTATACTTTACAGCTTTTTGGATACCTCAACATCAAGCAATACCTTCCAAAAGGCATTTCAGAGCAACTTCTTTTCTTAATGTCCCTTCTAAACCCATTTTCCAACTTGAAGCAGCCATCCTTTTCACCCACAATTATACTTTACAGCTTTTTTGGATACCTCAACACCAAGAAATACCTTTCAAAAGACATTTCAGAGCAAGTTCCTTTGTTAATGTCCCTTCTAAACCCATTTTACAAGTTGAAACATCCATCCTTTTCACCCACAACTTTACTTTACAGCTTTTTGGATACCTCAACACCAAGAAATACTTTTCAAAAGGCATTTCAGAGCAAGTTCCTTTCTTAATGTCACTCCTAAACCCATTTTACAAGTTGAAGTACCCATCCTTTTCACCCACAACTTTACTTTACAGCTTTTTTGGATACCTCAACACCAAGAAATACCTTTCAAAAGACATTTCAGAGCAAGTTCCTTTCTTAATGTCCCTTCTAAACCCACTTTACAAGTTGAAGCATCCATCCTTTTCACCCACAACTTTACTTTACAGCTTTTTGGATACCTCAACACCAAGAAATACTTTTCAAAAGGCATTTCAGAGCAAGTTCCTTTCTTAATGTCCCTTCTAAACCCATTTTCCAACTTGAAGTATCCATCCTTTTCACCCACAACTTTACTTTACAGCTTTTCGAATACCTCAACACCAAGAAATACCTTTCAAAAGGCATTTCAGAGCAAGTTCCTTTCTTAATGTCATTCCTTAACCCATTTTCCAACTTGAAGTACCCATCTTTTTCACCCACAACTTTACTTTACAGGTTTTTGGATACCTCAACATCAAGCAATACTTTTCAAAAGACATTTCAGAACAAGTTCCTTTCTTAATGTCCCTTCTAAACCCATTTTACAAGTTGAAGTACCCATCCTTTTCACCCACAACTTTACTTTAAGCCTTTTCGAATACCCCAACATCAAGCAATAGTTTTCAAAAGACATTTCAGAGCAACTTCTTTTCTTTATGTCCATTCTAAACCCATTTTACAAGTTGAAGTATCCATCCTTTTCGCCCACAACTATACTTTACAGCTTTTTGGATACCTCAACACCAAGCAATACTTTTCAAAAGGCATTTCAGAGCAAGTTCCTTTCTTAATGTCCTTGCTAAACCTTTTTTACAAGTTGAAGTACCCATCTTTTTCACCCACAACTATACTTTACAGCTTTTTGGATACCTCAACACCAAGAAATACCTTTCAAAAGGCATTTCAGAGCAAGTTCCTTTCTTAATGTCACTTCTAAACCCATTTTCCAACTTGAAGCATCCATCCTTTTCACCCACAACTTTACTTTAGAGCTTTTTTGGATACCTCAACACCAAGAAATACTTTTCAAAAGGCATTTCAGAGCAAGTTCCTTTCTTAATGTCACTTCTAAACCCATTTTCCAACTTGAAGCATCCATCCTTCTCACCCACAACTTTACTTTACAGCTTTTTGGATACCTCAACATCAAGCAATACTTTTCAAAAGGCATTTCAGAGCAAGTTCCTTTCTTAATGTCCCTTCTAAACCCATTTTCCAACTTGAAGTACCCGTCCTTTTCACCCACAACTTTACTTTACAGCTTTTTTGGATAGCTCAACACCAAGAAATACCTTTTTAGATACCTCAACACCAAGAAATACCTTTCAAAAGGCATTTCAGAGCAAGTTCCTTTCTTAATGTCATTCCTTAACCCATTTTACAAGTTGAAGTACCCGTCCTTTTCACCCACAACTTTACTTTACAGCTTTTTTGGATACCTCAACACCAAGAAATACCTTTCAAAAGACATTTCAGAGCAAGTTCCTTTCTTAATGTCCCTTCTAAACCCACTTTACAAGTTGAAGCATCCATCCTTTTCACCCACAACTTTACTTTACAGCTTTTTTGGATACCTCAACACCAAGAAATACCTTTTTAGATACCTCAACACCAAGAAATACCTTTCAAAAGGCATTTCAGAGCAAGTTCCTTTCTTAATGTCATTCCTTAACCCATTTTACAAGTTGCAGTACCCATCTTTTTCACCCACAACTATACTTTACAGCTTTTTGGATACCTCAACATCAAGCAATACCTTCCAAAAGGCATTTCAGAGCAACTTCTTTTCTTAATGTCCCTTCTAAACCCATTTTCCAATTTGAAGCAGCCATCCTTTTCACCCACAATTATACTTTACAGCTTTTTTGGATACCTCAACACCAAGAAATACCTTTCAAAAGACATTTCAGAGCAAGTTCCTTTGTTAATGTCCCTTCTAAACCCATTTTACAAGTTGAAACATCCATCCTTTTCACCCACAACTTTACTTTACAGCTTTTTGGATACCTCAACACCAAGAAATACTTTTCAAAAGGCATTTCAGAGCAAGTTCCTTTCTTAATGTCACTCCTAAAACCCATTTTACAAGTTGAAGTACCCATCCTTTTCACCCACAACTTTACTTTACAGCTTTTTTGGATACCTCAACACCAAAAAATACCTTTCAAAAGACATTTCAGAGCAAGTTCCTTTCTTAATGTCCCTTCTAAACCCACTTTACAAGTTGAAGCATCCATCCTTTTCACCCACAACTTTACTTTACAGCTTTTTTGGATACCTCAACACCAAGAAATACCTTTCAAAAGGCATTTCAGAGCAAGTTCCTTTCTTAATGTCCCTTCTAAACCCATTTTCCAACTTGAAGTATCCATCCTTTTCACCCACAACTTTACTTTACAGCTTTTCGAATACCTCAACACCAAGAAATACCTTTCAAAAGGCATTTCAGAGCAAGTTCCTTTCTTAATGTCATTCCTAAACCCATTTTCCAACTTGAAGTACCCATCTTTTTCACCCACAACTTTACTTTACAGCTTTTTGGATACCTCAACACCAAGAAATACCTTTCAAAAGACATTTCATAACAAGTTCCTTTCTTAATGTCCCTTCTAAACCCATTTTACAAGTTGAAGTACCCATCCTTTTCACCCACAACTTTACTTTAAGGCTTTTCGAATACCCCAACATCAAGCAATAGTTTTCAAAAGACATTGCAGAGCAACTTCTTTTCTTTATGTCCATTCTAAACCCATTTTACAAGTTGAAGTATCCATCCTTTTCACCCACAACTATACTTTACAGCTTTTTGGATACCTCAACACCAAGCAATACTTTTCAAAAGGCATTTCAGAGCAAGTTCCTTTCTTAATGTCCTTCTAAACCCATTTTACAAGTTGAAGTACCCATCCTTTTCACCCACAACTATACTTTACAGCTTTTGGATACCTCAACACCAAGAAATACCTTTTCAAAAGGCATTTCAGAGCAAGTTCCTTTCTTAATGTCACTTCTAAACCCATTTTCCAACTTGAAGCATCCATCCTTTTCACCCACAACTTTACTTTACAGCTTTTTGGATACCTCAACACCAAGAAATACTTTTCAAAAGGCATTTCAGAGCAAGTTCTTTCTTAATGTCACTTCTAAACCCATTTTCAACTTGAAGTTCCCATCCTTCTCACCCACAACTTTACTTTACAGCTTTTTGGATACCTCAACATCAAGCAATACTTTTCAAAAGGCATTTCAGAGCAAGTTCCTTTCTTAATGTCCCTTCTAAACCCATTTTCCAACTTGAAGTACCCATCCTTTTCACCCACAACTTTACTTTACAGCTTTTTGGATACCTCAACACCAAGAAATACTTTTCAAAAGGCATTTCAGAGCAAGTTCCTTTCTTAATGTCACTCCTAAACCCATTTTACAAGTTGAAGTACCCATCCTTTTCACCCACAACTTTACTTTACAGCTTTTTGGATACCTCAACACCAAGAAATACCTTTCAAAAGACATTTCAGAGCAAGTTCCTTTCTTAATGTCCCTTCTAAACCCACTTTACAAGTTAAAGCATCCATCCTTTTCACCCACAACTTTACTTAACAGCTTTTTTGGATACCTCAACACCAAGAAATACCTTTCAAAAGGCATTTCAGAGCAAGTTCCTTTCTTAATGTCCCTTCTAAACCCATTTTCCAACTTGAAGTATCCATCCTTTTCACCCATAACTTACTTTACAGCTTTTCGAATACCTCAACACCAAGAAATACCTTTCAAAAGGCATTTCAGAGCAAGTTCCTTTCTTAATGTCATTCCTTAACCCATTTTCCAACTTGAAGTACCCATCTTTTTCACCCACAACTTTACTTTACAGCTTTTTGGATACCTCAACATCAAGCAATACTTTTCAAAAGACATTTCATAACAAGTTCCTTTCTTAATGTCCCTTCTAAACCCATTTTACAAGTTGAAGTACCCATCCTTTTCACCCACAACTTTACTTTAAGCCTTTTTGAATACCCCAACATCAAGCAATAGTTTTCAAAAGACATTTCAGAGCAACTTCTTTCTTTATGTCCATTCTAAACCCATTTTACAAGTTGAAGTATCATCCTTTTCACCCACAACTATACTTTACAGCTTTTTGGATACCTCAACACCAAGCAATACTTTTCAAAAGGCATTTCAGAGCAAGTTCCTTTCTTTATGTCCCTTCTAAACCTTTTTTACAAGTTGAAGTACCCATCTTTTTCACCCACAACTATACTTTACAGCTTTTTGGATACCTCAACACCAAGAAATACCTTTCAAAAGGCATTTCAGAGCAAGTTCCTTTCTTGATGTCACTTCTAAACCCATTTTCCAACTTGAAGCATCCATCCTTTTCACCCACAACTTTACTTTACAGCTTTTTTGGATACCTCAACACCAAGAAATACTTTTCAAAAGGCATTTCAGAGCAAGTTCCTTTCTTAATGTCCCTTCTAAACCCACTTTACAAGTTGAAGCATCCATCCTTTTCACCCACAACTTTACTTTACAGCTTTTTGGATACCTCAACACCAAGAAATACTTTTCAAAAGACATTTCAGAGCAAGTTCCTTTCTTAATGTCCCTTCTAAACCCATTTTACAAGTTGAAGCATCCATCCTTTTCACCCACAACTTTACTTTACAGCTTTTCGAATACCCAACATCAAGCAATAGTTTTCAAAAGACATTTCAGAGCAACTTCTTTTCTTTATGTCCATTCTAAACCCATTTTCCAACTTGAAGTACCCATCCTTTTCACCCAGAACTTTACTTTACAGCTTTTTGGATACCTCAACATCAAGAAATACTTTTCAAAAGACATTTCAGAGCAAGTTCCTTTCTTAATGTCCCTTCTAAACCCATTTTACAAGTTGAAGCATCCATCCTTTTCACCCACAACTATACTTTACAGCTTTTTGGATACCTCAACATCAAGAAATACTTTTCAAAAGACATTTCAGAGCAAGTTCCATTCTTAATGTCCTTCTAAACCCACTTTACAAGTTGAAGCATCCATCCTTTTCACCCACAACTATACTTTACAGCTTTTTGGATACCTCAACACCAAGAAATACTTTTCAAAAGGCATTTCAGAGCAAGTTCCTTTCTTAACGTCCATTCTAAAACCATTATCCAACTTGAAGTACCCATCCTTTTTCACCCACAACTTTACTTTACAGCTTTTTGGATACCTCAACACCAAGAAATACTTTTCAAAAGACATTTCAGAGCAACTTCTTTTCTTTATTTCCCTTCTAAACCCATTTTCCAACTTGAAAAATGGAAAATGGGTTTAGAAGGGACATTAAGAAAGTAACTTGCTCTGAAATGTCTTTTGAAAAGTATTGCTTGGTGCTGAGGTGTGCAAAAAGTCATAAAGTAAAGTTGTGGGTGAGAAAGATGGGAACTTCAACTTGTAAAATGGGTTTAGGATGGACATTAAGAAAATAACTTGCTCTGAAATGTCTTTTGAAAAGTATTTCTTGGTGTTGAGGTATTCGAAAAGCTGTAAAGTAAAGTTGTGGGTGAAAAGGATGGATACTTCAAGTTGGAAAATGGGTTTAGAAGGGACATTAAGAAATGAACTTGCTCTGAAATGTCTTTTGAAAGGTATTTCTTGGTGTTGAGGTATCCAAAAAAGCTGTAAAGTAAAGTTGTGGGTGAAAAGGATGGATGCTTCAACTTGTAAAATGAGTTTAGAAGGGACATTAAGAAAGGAACTTGCTCTGGAATGTCTTTTGAAAGGTATTTCTTGGTGTTGAGGTATCCAAAAAAGCTGTAAAGTAAAGTTGTGGGTGAAAAGGATGGATGCTTTAACTTGTAAAATGGGGACATTAAGAAAAGAACTTGCTCTGAAATGCCTTTTGAAAAGTATTGCTTGATGTTGAGGTATCCAAAAAGCTGTAAAATAAAGTTGTGGGTGAAAAGGATGGGTACTTCAAGTTGGAAAATGGGTTTAGAAGGGACATAAAGAAAAGAAGTTGCTCTGAAATGTCTTTTGAAAAGTATTTCTTGGTATTGAGGTATCCAAAAAGCTGTAAAGTAAAGTGGTAGGTGAAAAAGGATGGGTACTTCAAGTTGGAAAATGGTTTTAGAATGGACGTTAAGAAAGGAACTTGCTCTGAAATGCCTTTTGAAAAGTATTTCTTGGTAGTGAGGTATCCAAAAAGCTGTAAAGTAAAGTTGTGGGTGAAAAGGATGGGTACTTCAACTTGGAAAATGGGTTTAGAAGGGACATTAAGAAAGGAACTTGCTCTGAAATGTCTTTTGAAAAGTATTGCTTGATGTTGAGGTATCCAAAAAGCTGTAAAATAAAGTTGTGGGTGAAAAGGATGGGTACTTCAAGTTGGAAAATGGGTTTAGAAGGGACATAAGAAAAGAAGTTGCTCTGAAATGTCTTTTGAAAAGTATTTCTTGGTGTTGAGGTATCCAAAAAGCTGTAAAGTAAAGTTGTGGGTGAAAAAGGATGGTACTTCAAGTTGGAAAATGGTTTTAGAATGGACGTTAAGAAAGGAACTTGCTCTGAAATGCCTTTTGAAAAGTATTTCTTGGTAGTGAGGTATCCAAAAAGCTGTAAAGTAAAGTTCTGGGTGAAAAGGATGGGTACTTCAAGTTGGAAAATGGGTTTAGAATGGACATAAAGAAAAGAAGTTGCTCTGAAATGTCTTTTGAAAACTATTGCTTGATGTTGGGGTATTCGAAAAGCTGTAAAGTAAAGTTGTGGGTGAAAAGGATGGATGCTTCAACTTGTAAAATGGGTTTAGAAGGGAGATCAAGAAAGGAACTTGCTCTGAAATGTCTTTTGAAAAGTATTTCTTGGTGTTGAGGTATCCAAAAAGCTGTAAAGTAAAGTTGTGGGTGAAAAGGATGGATGCTTCAACTTGTAAAGTGGGTTTAGAAGGGACATTAAGAAAGTAACTTGCTCTGAAATGCCTTTTGAAAAGTATTGCTTGATGTTGAGGCATCCAAAAAGCTGTAAAGTAAAGTTGTGGGTGATAAGGATGGATGCTTCAAGTTGGAAAATGGGTTTAGAAGTGACATTAAGAAAGGAACTTGCTCTGAAATGCCTTTTGAAAAGTATTTCTTGGTGTTGAGGTATCCAAAACAGCTGTAAAGTAAAGTTGTGGGTGAAAAGGAAGGATGCTTCAAGTTGGAAAATGGGTTTAGAAGTGACATTAAGAAAGGAACTTGCTCTGAAATGCCTTTTGAAAGGTATTTCTTGGTGTTGAGGTATCCAAAAAGCTGTAAAGTAAAGTTGTGGATGAGAAGGATGGGTACTTCAAGTTGTAAAATGGGTTTAGAAGGGACATTAAGAAAGGAACTTGCTCTGAAATGCCTTTTGAAAGGTATTTCTTGGTGTTGAGGTATCCAAAAAGCTGTAAAGTATAGTTGTGGGTGAAAAAGATGGGTACTTCAACTTGTAAAAAAGGTTTAGAAGGGACATTAAGAAAGGAACTTGCTCTGAAATGCCTTTTGAAAAGTATTGCTTGGTGTTGAGGTATCCAAAAAGCTGTAAAGTATAGTTGTGGGTGAAAAGGATGGATACTTCAACTTGTAAAATGGGTTTAGAATGGACATAAAGAAAAGAAGTTGCTCTGAAATGTCTTTTGAAAACTATTGCTTGATGTATTGCTTGGTGTTGAGGTATCCAAAAAGCTGTAAAGTATAGTTGTGGGTGAAAAGGATGGATACTTCAACTTGTAAAATGGGTTTAGAATGGACATAAAGAAAAGAAGTTGCTCTGAAATGTCTTTTGAAAACTATTGCTTGATGTTGGGGTATTCGAAAAGCCTTAAAGTAAAGTTGTGGGTGAAAAGGATGGGTACTTCCACTTGTAAAATGGGTTTAGAAGGGATATTAAGAAAGGAACTTGTTCTGAAATGTCTTTTGAAAAGTATTGCTTGATGTTGAGGTATCCAAAAAGCTGTAAAGTAAAGTTGTGGGTGAAAAAGATGGGTACTTCAAGTTGGAAAATGGGTTAAGGAATGACATTAAGAAAGGAACTTGCTCTGAAATGCCTTTTGAAAGGTATTTCTTGGTGTTGAGGTATTCGAAAAGCTGTAAAGTAAAGTTGTGGGTGAAAAGGATGGATACTTCAAGTTGGAAAATGGGATTTAGAAGGGACATTAAGAAAGGAACTTGCTCTGAAATGCCTTTTGAAAGGTATTTCTCGGTGTTGAGGTATCCAAAAAAGCTGTAAAGTAAAGTTGTGGGTGAAAAGGATGGATGCTTCAAATTGTAAAGTGGGTTTAGAAGGGACATTAAGAAAGGAACTTGCTCTGAAATGTCTTTTGAAAAAGTATTTCTTGGTGTTGATGTATCCAAAAAAGCTGTAAAGTAAAGTTGTGGGTGAAAAGGATGGATGCTTCAACTTGTAAAGTGGGTTTAGAAGGGACATTAAGAAAGGAACTTGCTCTGAAATGTCTTTTGAAAAGTATTTCTTGGTATTGAGGTATTCGAAAAGCCTTATAGTAAAGTTGTGGTGAAAGGATGGGTACTTCAAGTTGGAAAATGGGTTTAGGAATGACATTAAGAAAAGAACTTGTTCTGAAATGCCTTTGAAAAGTATTGCTTGGTGTTGGAGCATTCAAAAAAGCAGTATAGTAAAGTTGTGGGTGAAAAGGATGGGTATTTCAACTTGGAAAATGGGTTTAGAAGGGACATTAACAAAGGAACTTGCTCTGAAATGTCTTTTGAAAACTATTTCTTGGTGTTGAGGTATTCGAAAAGCCTTATAGTAAAGTTGTGGTGAAAGGATGGGTACTTTAAGTTGGAAAATGGGTTTAGGAGGGACATTAAGAAAGTAACTTGCTCTGAAATGTCTTTTGAAAAGTATTGCTTGGTGCTGAGGTGTGCAAAAAGTCATAAAGTTAAGTTGTGGGTGAGAAGGATGGGAACTTCAACTTGTAAAATGGGTTTAGGATGGACATTAAGAAAATAACTTGCTCTGAAATGTCTTTTGAAAAGTATTTCTTGGTGTTGAGGTATTCGAAAAGCTGTAAAGTCAAGTTGTGGGTGAAAAGGATGGATACTTCAAGTTGGAAAATGGGTTTAGAAGGGACATTAAGAAAGGAACTTGCTCTGAAATGTCTTTTGAAAGGTATTTCTTGGTGTTGAGGTATCCAAAAAAGCTGTAAAGTAAAGTTGTGGGTGAAAAGTATGGATGCTTCAACTTGTAAAATGAGTTTAGAAGGGACATTAAGAAAGGAACTTGCTCTGAAATGTCTTTTGAAAGGTATTTCTTGGTGTTGAGGTATCCAAAAAAGCTGTAAAGTAAAGTTGTGGGTGAAAAGGATGGATGTTTCAACTTGTAAAATGGGGACATTAAGAAAAGAACTTGCTCTGAAATGCCTTTTGAAAAGTATTGCTTGATGTTGAGGTATCCAAAAAGCTGTAAAGTAAAGTTGTGGGTGAAAAGGATGGGTACTTCAAGTTGGAAAATGGGTTTAGAAGGGACATAAAGAAAAGAAGTTGCTCTGAAATGTCTTTTGAAAACTATTGCTTGATGTTGGGGTATTCGAAAAGCTGTAAAGTAAAGTTGTGGGTGAAAAGGATGGATGCTTCAACTTGTAAAATGGGTTTAGAAGGGACATTAAGAAAGGAACTTGCTCTGAAATGTCTTTTGAAAAGTATTTCTTGGTGTTGAGGTATCCAAAAAGCTGTAAAGTAAAGTTGTGGGTGAAAAGGATGGATGCTTCAACTTGTAAAGTGGGTTTAGAAGGGACATTAAGAAAGTAACTTGCTCTGAAATGCCTTTTGAAAAGTATTGCTTGATGTTGAGGTATCCAAAAAGCTGTAAAGTAAAGTTGTGGGTGAGAAGGATGGGAACTTCAAGTTGAAAAATGGGTTTAGAAGTGACATTAAGAAAGGAACTTGCTCTGAAATGCCTTTTGAAAAGTATTTCTTGGTGTTGAGGTATCCAAAAAAGCTGTAAAGTAAAGTTGTGGGTGAAAAGGATGGATGCTTCAAGTTGGAAAATGGGTTTAGAAGTGACATTAAGAAAGGAACTTGCTCTGAAATGCCTTTTGAAAGGTATTTCTTGGTGTTGAGGTATCCAAAAAAGCTGTAAAGTAAAGTTGTGGATGAAAAGGATGGGTACTTCAAGTTGTAAAATGGGTTTAGAAGGGACATTAAGAAAGGAACTTGCTCTGAAATGCCTTTTGAAAGGTATTTCTTGGTGTTGAGGTATCCAAAAAGCTGTAAAGTATAGTTGTGGGTGAAAAAGATGGGTACTTCAACTTGTAAAAAAGGTTTAGAAGGGACATTAAGAAAGGTACTTGCTCTTACATGCCTTTTGAAAAGTATTGCTTGGTGTTGAGATATCCAAAAAGCTGTAAAGTGTAGTTGTGGGTGAAAAGGATGGATACTTCAACTTGTAAAATGGGTTTAGAATGGACATAAAGAAAAGAAGTTGCTCTGAAATGTCTTTTGAAAACTATTGCTTGATGTTGGGGTATTCGAAAAGCCTTAAAGTAAAGTTGTGGGTGAAAAGGATGGGTACTTCAACTTGTAAAATGGGTTTAGAAGGGACATTAAGAAAGGAACTTGTTATGAAATGTCTTTTGAAAAGTATTGCTTGATGTTGAGGTATCCAAAAAGCTGTAAAGTAAAGTTGTGGGTGAAAAAGATGGGTACTTCAAGTTGGAAAATGGGTTAAGGAACGACATTAAGAAAGGAACTTGCTCTGAAATGCCTTTTGAAAGGTATTTCTTGGTGTTGAGGTATTGGAAAAGCTGTAAAGTAAAGTTGTGGGTGAAAAGGATGGATACTTCAAGTTGGAAAATGGGTTTAGAAGGGACATTAAGAAAGGAACTTGCTCTGAAATGTCTTTTGAAAGGTATTTCTTGGTGTTGAGGTATCCAAAAAAGCTGTAAAGTAAAGTTGTGGGTGAAAAGGATGGGTACTTCAACTTGTAAAATGGGTTTAGGAGTGACATTAAGAAAGGAACTTGCTCTGAAATGCCTTTTGACAAGTATTTCTTGGTGTTGAGGTATCCAAAAAGCTGTAAAGTAAAGTTGTGGGTGAAAAGGATGGGTAGTTCAAGTTGGAAAATGGGTTTAGAAGGGACATTAAGAAAGGAACTTGCTCTGAAATGGATTTTGAAAGGTATTTCTTGGTGTTGAGGTATCCAAAAAGCTGTAAAGTATAGTTGTGGGTGAAAAGGATGGATGTTTCAACTTGTAAAATGGGTTTAGAAGGGACATTAACAAAGGAACTTGCTCTGAAATGTCTTTTGAAAGGTATTTCTTGGTGTTGAGGTATCCAAAAAAGCTGTAAAGTATAATTGTGGGTGAAAAGGATGGATGCTTCAAGTTGGAAAATGGGTTTAGAAGGGACATTAAGAAAAGAAGTTGCTCTGAAATGCCTTTTGAAAGCTATTGCTTGATGTTGAGGTATCCAAAAAGCTGTAAAGTATAGTTGTGGGTGAAAAAGATGGGTACTTCAACTTGTAAAAATGGGTTAAGGAATGACATTAAGAAAGGAACTTGCTCTGAAATGCCTTTTGAAAGGTATTTCTTGGTGTTGAGGTATCTAAAAAGCTGTAAAGTAAAGTTGTGGGTGAAAAGGACAGGTACTTCAAGTTGGAAAATGGGTTTAGAAGGGAACATTAAGAAAAGAAGTTGCTCTGAAATGTCTTTTGAAAGGTATTGCTTGATGTTGAGGTATTCGAAAAGCCTTATAGTAAAGTTGTGGTGAAAGGATTGGTACTTCAACTTGTAAAAATGGGTTAAGGAATGACATTAAGAAAGGAACTTGTTCTGAAAAGATATATTATAGCCTTAAAAAAATATTAAAAAATAGGGGCTCAGGGGCCTTTGGGGCGCCGGGGGCCCTTTGGGGGGCCCGGGGGACCCTTGGGACCGGGGGCTTCCTTCGGGGTCGGGGTAGGGGGATCGGAGCCCTTTGGGGTTGGGGTAGGGGACCTCACGACATTGTTCAAATGAAACTTGTGTATTATAACGACCACACTCAAATCCTCTTCTAAAAAATCTTCTAAAATCATCTTTTAAAATGTCTCTAACTGTTTCGCCGAAATAATTCCCTAAAATGTCTAAAACAGTTTCACCCAAATAATCCCTAAACGTAATCTCAGCGTGTTCCTTTTGTTTTTGGCATCCCTGCGCTGTCACATTTCAAATTACTAAGAAACCCTTTCCCGCGTTAATCTCTTCATCTCATAATTGTTTCTAGCTACACTATTAAGGTTTCGTTAGAATATCAATTTATCTCTCCGACTTAAAGATCAGTGAAGCCGTATTTAAAAATAGAATTTCTATCTCTTTAGACTCCCGCATAATTCCAAGATAACAAGTGATGTCATTTCTAATTCCTGACACTAAAGATCAATGAAGCCCTATTTAAAAATAGAATATTAATTTTTCTCTCTGACCTAAAGAACGTTTATCCCTCAGACCTAAGATCAAAGAAGCCATACTTGTTTCTTTATTCCCCTTTTCGTAAATCAATAATTCCCCTAACGATTATGTAAATCAAGTTCTCAGAAATTCTCTCCCCTTTCGTAAATCAATAATTCCCCTCGATTATGTAAGCCAATTTCATCGAAACCATAAAAATACATCAAAGTGAGAAAACTCCTGTTTTTTTATTCTCACTGACAAAAACCATAAAACAGACATAAATTGATGTTGACATCCATGAAAAACATCAAATAAATTGACCAACACACATAACCGTCCAAAAAAACATCCATCAAAGTGAGAAAAATCCGGTTTTTTCATTTTCACTGACAAAAACCATAAAACATCCATAAATTGATGTTGACATCCATGAAAAACATCAAATAAATTGACCAACACTCATAACCGTCCAAGAAACATCCATAAAAGTGAGAAAAACCATGTTTTTTCAAGTGAGAAAAATCCTGTTTTTTCATTCTCAGTGAGAAAACCATCTCCCTAGGTAGTCCCCGAAGCCGCGCCACGCCGAAATGACGGCGGCGAATGTGTGATTCAGTATCGGCGGCGGCGCGCCGCCAGGCGTGCCGAAATTTTTTTGGCGGCGCGCCGCCGATTTTAGACCGGCGGCGCGCCACGGCGCGCCGATTTTTCTAATTAAAAATAATAATAAAAATTCCACTTCACCAAGCACGTTCAACCTCGATTTTAGTAAGGATTTTTAAATGGTTGGCTAAAAACATACAAGAACAATATGACAAAACAGGAATTTTTTGGGCCGTGCGGAAAGTGTTTATGTTCACCGTCGATCAGACCAAGTAGAATTCTCATTTTTAGCCACTAGACCCAGGGAAACCTATGTTGTTAAAGGAAGTGAAAAAAACAAAAACAAATAACAACATCGAAAAAACACTGTATACAAATCAGATACCATGGCTTAACAACACCAACAATTTTAAATCAGCGGTTACATCACTTCAGTTACAATTGATGTAACAAAATTCAGTTTGTTCACTCTGCCTGGAGCCATTGATCTTTTTGCAGTCACTATCAGTCCTGTCGTGCTAAAAAGCCGTTTAGCTGGGGCACATGTGGCCGGTACAGCCAGAACTTGACGAGCGTAAACTGCCACTCGCGGGATCTGATACTAGTACTGGACCTTGGGGTCCCGCAGAATGCCGCAAATGGGCTTCTTCTTTGTATCTGCTGAAATAAGTTGTTTTATAAGGGAGAACAAACCTGCACCTTCACCATAGGGCTCCTGCGCATTACACTACAGGAGGAACTAAACTGCACCTTTACCCTCTTTTCTTATCAACACGGAATAACCCTCCGAAATTCTTTTCTGAAAGAAGTGGTCAATATATAACGTTTCAAGTCAAAGTTTAAGGCTACTTCAACTTCAGTGTGCTCTGCTAACTGTGCAAAAAATGTAATTCATTTCTATAGATATATTTCTATTCTAGCTCTAGATAATCTACCAAGCGGGAAACTACCGCAAATCAGCATCGATAAATAAATGAAACCCAATACGAACAAAAATAACAATAAATAACTGAGTCAAACTCAAAACGAGCAGAAATTAACATAAGTTGGGCTCAAAACCCCCTATGCCTTCCCAAGGCCAGAACATAATTTTCACTTTACTGAAAAAATATAAATGTTTTTACTTTTATAACTTTAATAAATCAAATAATATTAACATTTTGATTACTAAATATCAGTATATGTATATTAAACTGACAATGCATATTCATTTGTATTTTTGTCAGTGAAGTACAAATTTTGTTCTGGCCTTGGGAAGGCATAGGGGTTTTGAGCCCAACTTATGTTAATTTCTGCTCGTTTTGAGTTTGACTCGGTTATTTATTGTAATTTCTGTTCGTTTTGAGTTTCATTTATTTATCGATGCTGATTTGTGGTAGTTTCACGCTTGGTAGATTATTTGACTTTAATTTTGCTCATTTTTGGTTTAATGTAGTTCTTTACTTTTCTTTGAAAAAACTTATTTTTTGGAAACAGTTTTTTTAATTAATTTCTGTTCGTTTTATATTGACATAGTCTTTTCAGGGAAAAAGAAAATCATACTTTAAATCTTTTCGTTTTTGTAAGAATTTATAGTTTGGCCTGCTATTTGTATGCTGGAAAACAATTTTCAGCAAAATTTAACAGCATAGACCCTTATAAAAATCTGGACACAAATAATAGTGTTTAATTTAGTTTCATACCTCCTCTAGTTGAATTGAAATGGAAAACTTGATAACATTCGCAAAAAAATTTGTTTACTTTCCTTGATAGCTTGGATACACTTACGCTATTTTGATTTGGTCAAATTTTAAGAGCAGAAGAAGCCCTGAAAGTTTGAACATAATACCCTCATTCGTTCTTGGGATACTGCTGAGATGCCTTATTGGGAATTAGCATAAACACAGTGCATTTTGATTTAATCTTAAGGCAACATTTACTTTTTAAACATAAAGGCAAATGGGAGGGTGGGCGTGGGAGGGGGATTAGTTTCCCTCCAATCACTTTCGACTATTAAAAAGGACATCCGTCTTTTCTATTTTCAATCGAATGAGCCCTTTTCGAAGTTCCTACGACAACTTCTTCGATACGAAGTGCCCTGGTCTAAACAACAACAACAAAAAAAATGATACATTATACCCACATCGATCTATACTATAAAAATGTCAAGCCTTCCAATCACTTTCGATTATTAAAAAGGGCACTAGGCTTTTCGATTTCCAAACTAATGATCCCTTTTTGAGTTTCTACGACAACGCTTTCTATAAACACCGTATATGCCCCCAGGGCATAAATTACAACCCTTACCCTAAGGGCTGTGAGGGTGGTTGTCATCCTCTAAGACCTAATTTCCAGAACTTTCAACTACGTTAAACAAAATGGCTATCTCAAAATTTTGATTGTATGTGTTTGGGGAAAAGGTGGGCGTGGAAGGGGTGTTAGTTGCCTTCCAATCACTTTCGACTATTAAAAAGGGCACAAGCCACTCCAATCTCTAATTGAATGAGCCCTTTTCAAAGTTTCTACGACAACTTCTTCGATATGAAATGCCCTGGTCTAAAGGAAAAAATAATAAATAATACATTGTGCCAACATCGTTCTTATATACCTCCAGGGCATAACTACAAAACCCTTGCCCTAAGGGTTGTGGGGGAGTAACCTCCTCAAAAACATATTTTCTCTCTGGAAATCAGTTACTCTGAACAAAATGGGTATCTTAAAATTTTGATTGGATGTATTTGGGGAAAGGATGGGCGTGGAAGGGGTGTTAGCTGCCTTCCAATCACTTTCGACTATTAAAAAGGGCACTAGTTATTCCAATTTCCAATGGAATGAGCCCTTTTTGAAGTTTCTACGGCAACTCCTTCGATACGAATTGCCCTGGTATGGAAAACAAAAAAAAAATAAATAATACATTGTGCCAACATTGTTCTTTACTTAGACATCTCGATTGCGCTGCCTATGACAACATCCTGAATTGCCTAATGCTCTTTTACCTACCTCTTTTCATCCGAAAAATCAGAAAGAAAAATGAACAAAATTTTAAAGTGGAACGTAGAATTTTTGTTTCAAGAAAAATTTCTTTTTCTCCTTCCTATGAACCGATATACATGGCGAGCCCAAGATGACAGTATTTATTTTTAAGAAACAGATTAGCCGGGATGACGGTTGAAGCCCGGAGGTCGATAACAATAACCAAAAAAGAGAAAAAAACGGCGGCGTATTAGTGACGCCGCCGCCGATAGAATCAGTGGCGGCGTCAGCGCGCTGATGCAAGCTCGGTGGCGCGCCGCCGTTTTTTTTCGGCGGCGCGCCGTCGATTTTCGGCGCGGCTTCGGGGTCTATCCCTAGGGACTCTATGCCCATATATGGTGTAGGTACCGGAGTCAATAAGGCCTTTCTACTATTATGTTTGAAATTTTGAAGCTGCCATTTGATACCCCTGAAGGGGATATGCATACCCTAAGAGTTGGAGAATAAGGTAAAGTTCCGACTACATGAAACTTTCTGTTTTTACCATTCGTTAAGTTTCATCCGTCTTAAAAGCGCATCTTCTTTTGAAAATAAATAGAAAGAAGTTGAACCTCATGTTGTAGCCCTGAAAATGTTTTTGATTTATTTTGTTTTTGTCAATATGATCACATTCTAAAGAAATTTTTCGAAGAATATGTTCTATATAGTCTCAGCGTTCTATTCATGTGATGAAAAAAAAAATTACAGCCCAAAAGTTTATACTTTCTTAAAAAACCAAGGAAACAGAAACTTCAAACGAGAGTGGTAGGAGGAATTTTGTGGTTAAAAGAAGCTTTATCATAGAAAAAGCATAAAAGGGTTATCTAAGGAAGAATGAATAATTAAAACAGTAATCGGTTTTTCGTAGCAAGAGCAATGGTCTTTTGACAGCTTGGCAATCTCCTGTTTACATTATAACGCCTTTGTATTTTACTGGTAATATACAATATACACCTCAATACTATCAAACGCCTAATTGACTATCTACAATGGTGTATCCTAAAACTTAGGACTAACAACTTAAAAGTTAAAAACATTCATTTTGTCCATTTGGTACCCCAGTAATCTAGAATGTACTACACTTACTTTGTATATAGGCGATTGGATATATCTACTATATTCAGAAACTTTTGCAAAAAAAAAATCGGAACATTTTCCCGAATATAGTCAACCTAATGGCGTTGACTAAGTTCAGAGCGACGCGTCTCCTGGTTTTTCCATGTTTTTTTTGTATTTAGCAGACGGTCGTAAAGAGCTTAGAGGGGGCCCATCTGATCGTAGAATAAAGTGTTTTTGGACTCTATGGGTCGGAACAGACGGGAAATAATCAAGTTCCCCCGCCCTTTCTGCCCTCGAACGTCCCCAAAGTCTAATATGGTATGGAATAAAATTGGGCCTAATTGAAAATAGTGGTCTGATATTGAAATTTAGGTGCCCAAAAACAAAATGTATTGTGTAACCTACATGGCTAACATGGTTAACTTCCAATTATCACTGCAGCTTGTGCTGGCAGAATGTTGGTCTTAGAAATTTGTAATGCGTGGCCTACAATTAGAGAGTCCAAGCCAGAGGTCTGGACTCAAAACCCCTACCCTTCAATCCCCGGTCTCATAAATAGAGAAAAATTGCATCTTGTGTTTTGTGTGATTGTTGATGGATGATTCAAGAGCAATGGTCTAAAATGGTCAAAATGGCCTGAAAATTGTCCTAAACCCTTAGGCGATAAGTATGTTTTCACACAGTGCGTTTGATTTTCGCTAAAGATGGTATATAAGGGGTTTACAATTAGCTACTTACAAATACATAGCCATAATCTTAATATGGGTGTTTAAAAATTAAACATCTTGCAGTCCACTCAACTCGTAGTGTGTTTCATAAATGATTTCCAATGTCCATCACAGTGCGTCTCGAAGGATTATTTAGTATGAATAGTTTTTGTTTTGTTATTGGAGGTTTCAGAATAGGACCCTGGGACCCAAGTTTTCTCCCTTCCTTTGAAGCTTTGAAAGTTTAAATAAATTGTGATTAATTGCAAATATGAAACTTCCTAAACATGTTTAACTAATTATAGCAAGGGCGCCATAAATCCTGATTTGGAAACAGAAGTGCCGATTATTTTAAATTTCATCTAAAATTTCGATTTTGATATTTATTGCATTTTAGACGTCTAATTCCGGGAAATGTAAGCAAGAAGACATGTACTCTTCATGTCCAAAAATAAACTGTACACTAAGAAATAATTTCTAAAGTTTTCACTGCGTTCGATTTCCTTGATGTCATAGAGGTAACTATTTTTTCTAGACAAGGTAGAATATTTTTTCCCGACACGGATGACGGATCTTGAGCTTCTAGGAACTGGTGCTTGCATTAGTGTTCCATAAACAAAATTCATTCTGTAATTTTTTCCATTTTGAAGTATTGACTCTGCGAATTCCCTAAATTTTGTCTAAGTAAAGGGCTTTAGTTTCGAAGCTTAACTTTTTAGAAATCAAATAACTTTGAATTCTGATAGGACTTTAAAATATCAGCTGGACAACCTAGGCAGTTTCTGTATCTCTCACAAATTCTGGGAATAATACCGGAAATCCTATTTCGAAACTGAACCTTTATTTTTTTTTTTTTTAATTTTGGTTTTGACGTTTACTATGTTTTAGATGTTTAATACCATGAAAATTAAGTAGAAAAAGCATTAATCGTAGCAAGCAATGGGCAGTTTCGGTACAGTTAAAAATAAAACAATACGGATACAAAATTTGACGCTTACTTCTTACACACATAACTTATTTCAGAAGTTTTTTGATTGCATGTTTACCTTACAAATAATCAATAAAAACAAAACTTCCCGGAAAAGAAGCTTTTCAAAGAAAAGTAAACAACATATTTAAACTTAAGATCAGCAGAACTAAATTTCTACTGTAGTTCAAAATTACCAGAAATTACTGTTAAAGAATAAATGAAACCCAAAACGAATAGAAATCAAATAAATAATCGTAGCAAACAAATTTACAACATGTACTAACATAAATGAATAAAAAAATCTTAAAACGAGTCAAAATTTTAAAACTTGAATATGCTAATCAAGTTTAAAATGAACAAAAATCATTACAAACAAGAGTTTGCTACTGCCTCCTTCCTAACTGTAAAAGTGTAAAACCTACTGCGTCGTTGGTGCTTTACTGAAAACAAATTATATTACAAATATTTTCTTCTGTACTAATTAGAACATTGAAAATAAAATTACAGTGAAATAAAACCTTGAACTGATGAGATTTCAGCAATTAATATTATTATGTGTCAAATACTCAGTTTAATTTTGTTAGTTCTTTCCAAGACTCTTCAAGACACAAATAGTTTTCACTACATCCAGAGTTCGACTACTGTCCCCTTCCCTAACTGTAAAAGTGTAAAGCCTACTGCGTCGTTGGTGCTTTATTGAAAACAAATTATATTACAAATATTTTCTTCTATACTAATTACAACATTGAAAATAAAATTACAGTGAAATAAAACCTTGAACTGATGAGCTTTCAGCAATTAATAT
Source organism: Artemia sinica (assembly GCA_027921565.1). NCBI lineage: Eukaryota > Metazoa > Arthropoda > Branchiopoda > Anostraca > Artemiidae > Artemia > Artemia sinica. Next base: position 34,745,130 of record CM051264.1, read on the forward strand.
CATTATATATCAAATACTCAGTTTAATTTTGTTAGTTCTTTGCAATGCTCTTCAAGACACATATAGTTTTCACTACATACCAGAGTTCGACTACTGTCCCCTTCCCTAACTGTAAAAGTGTAAAGCCTACTGCGTCGTTGGTGCTTTATTGAAAGTGAATTAAATTAAAAATATTTCTTTTGGATTTATTACAATATTGAAAATGAAAATTACAGTGAAATAAAAACTTGAACTGATGAGCTTTCAGCAATTAATGAATATCAAATATTCATTTTAATTTTATTAGTTCTTTCAAATACTGTTCAAGACACATAGTTTTCAGTACTTTATTACAAACATTCTTTTTCCTAGGAGAAAAATACCACTTCTCAAAATCATCGGAAGAACAAACGTTTCATGGTTCCGCTGATGAGTTTCGAAGATTTCTAAACTCTCGAAAACAGCAAAAAAGGAAGCATTAATTTCTCTTCGCAATGACGATACGTCTTTCATAATCAACAATATATCAGCTGAGAAAACTTATTCTAGTGAACCTAGGTATGTAATTATCTTTGACCTTTCTTTAAATATGTAGTTTTTACAGCATTGATACAATATGGTGTTGGTGTCTGTTTTATTTTATTCCTGTACAAACAGCCATAACTTATAGTTTAATATTCTGGGGTCTATTATTTTTGTAGGCAAAGACAAAGGGCGCTAAATAAAAAATAGTTATTTTTATCTTTCTGCTTTCCTTTATTGCGAATTTGTTATTTCTAATAGTTTGAGTTATGTCCGGGACTTGTGTTTATGTATTCTGCTGTTTTTTTTATGTTAAATATCCAAGAACTGAGCTTTTGACCGTATTATTCATATAATAAATGAACACTTAGTAGGTTGGGAGAGAGGGGTGTAACAGTTTGAACTTCAGTGAATCACCTGAATTCCTTCAATGTACTTTTTTGGAGATCCTAGAACTAGTATTGATGGTTTAATAATACTGTGACTTGTCCATACTGATTAAAATATTTATATACCGTATTTTTTCTTTATTGTCATATAGTATGTATTACATTGTAGTCTAAAATTTAGTCATAGATATTATTTTTATTTATTTGTTTATTAATTTTCTTGGATTTGTTTGGATTTTTATTTATAATTTGAAATGTGAAAAACCATCTGTAATTGCCTGAAGTGTATTCAAAGGATTAATTCAGGGCCAAGGAACCAGATGGAGAAATATGGAGAAATACGTTTCTTTTGGGTAAGGGACATTTCTATGAAGGGGCACCGGATTTCCAAGCATTATTTAAAAAACGATCAGAAATGAAATTAAAAAATTAAGTTTTTTCAACTGAAAGTAAGAAGCAACATTAGAACTTAAAATGAACAGAAATTATTACGTATATGAGGGGGTTCTCTCCCAAGTCAATACCTCGCTCTTTACGCTACAGTTTTTTTTTAGTACTTTCAAAAGAGCTATCTATTCTAATTAAACGGCCTTTGTGATTCAGGGGTTTGTGAATCAAATTTTTTTTTTAACTTTTAACGTAAAGAGCGTGGTATTGACTAAGTGGAGAACCCCACATCATATACGTAATAAAAAAAAACAATAAAAAAAACAAGCGATACGGCTCAATAGTAATCGAAACTTTTAAAAACGGAACTTTGATGTCAATAAATGTATCAAAAGAATGGGCTTATAATGCTGATTCTAAATATATGAATTTTATTAAGTTTAGTATTACTCATCAAAGGCTACGAGCCTGAGAGAATTTACCTGATCTTTTAAAGAGGGGGGAAACATCCCCTAAAAGTGAAAGAATTTTAATGAAAATCACACCGTCAGATCCAGCGTATCAGAAAACCCTATAACATAGGTTTCAAGCTCATATCTGCAAAAATCTGCAACTTTGTATTTTTGCCAGAAGAAAAATATACGAATATAGAAGTTCGTTATGTAAGTTAATTTGTAAATTACGTCAGAACCAAATTTAGAGACAGCCATTTAGCAAAAGAAAAGTAAAATTTTTATGCAAATTTTGTTTATTTATTCAATGACGGTGAGCCAAAATAAAAGCTGCATTAACTAAAAAACGATCAGAAATTAAATAAAAGAAAACAAGTTTTTTAAACTGAAAGTAAGGAGCGACATTAAAACTTAAAACGAACAGAAATGATTCCGTATATGAAAGGGGCTGTCCCCTCCTCAACGCCTCGCTCTTTATGCTAAAGTTTGACTCTGTCTCACAACTTTTTATTTAAAACAATAAAAAACTTTAGCGTAAAGAGCGAGGCGTTGAGGAGGGGACAGCCCCTTTCATATACGGAATAATTTCTGTTCGTTTTAAGTTTTAATGTCGCTCCTTACTTTCAGTTTAAAAAACTTGTTTTTTTATTCAATTATTGACAAGGGTCGCTCTTTACTTGCAGTTTGTTACTGTATGCTTTTCGACCTGAGGCTCTTCTAAATGTGAAGTGGGCTACTACTTTCTGCTTAAACCCCTGTTTTTCACAGTCAAGTTTAATATTTGTACTAGTTCAGTCCTGAACTAGTTTTCAATGTGACAACATTTAAAATAATTGGATTATTTTATCACATCGTTCAAGATCTGAACTGGTTACTGATTTGAATTAAATGTGCTATTGCGAAAGAACATTTTTTTTTTTGTGTGTGTGTTTGTGTGTGTCGTCTCTGTGTGTGTGTGCGTGTGTGTTGTTTTTTTTTGTGTGTGCGTGTTTATGAGTGTGGTGTTTTGTTTGTGTGTTTAGTGTGTGCGTGTTTTGTGTTCGTGTGTTTTTTTTGTGTGTGCTTGTATTTTTTGTGTGTGTGTGTGTGCGAGTGTGTGTTTGTGTTTTTGTGCGTGTCTGTGTGTGTGTGTTTGCGTGTGTGTGTTTGTGTATTTTTGTGTGTTTTGTGTTCGTGTTTTTTTTGTGTGTGTGCGTGTGTGTTATTTTTTTGTTTTGTGTGTGTGTGTTTGTGTGTGTTTTTTGTGTTTTTGTGTTTTTTGGTTTTTTATGTGTGCGTGTGTTTTTTTGTGTGTGTTTGTTTTTGTTTTTTATGTGTGCGTGTTTTTTTTTTGTGTGTGTCTGTGTGTGTTTGTGTATTTTTGTGTGTGCGTGTTTGTTTTAAATTTTAGAAGACGCTTACAATGATGATGGAAGGTGTTTAAGGGATTCTAGAGAGTACTTATAGTGTGGTACTGTGGGCTGAATTGCTCGCGAAAACCCGAATGAATGAGTTGAAAATAAAATTTTTAACGAGAAAAGACTGAAAAGTGTTTTTTTTTTTTGGGGGGGGGAGGGTGATGACAGTGATGTGTCACAGGGGCAGTAATAGTGTAACATTGTGAGGTGAAATGCTTAGAGTATGAAACACTAGCAAAGAAAGGGGGATTCTCTGTTTTTAAAGTTGGGGGGGTGTTATGTGGAGAGCTGGTGCTAGTGTGAAAAGAGTGCCGTAGCACCATTCCGCTCTGGACAATAAGTATACTTTTTATCGGTTTGGACATCTGCCTTTCTCGCAAGATGATCTTCCAAGCTCTCCCATTAGGTATCTTTTCTTAAGATATACATCGCCGTTAATACGCAATATGCCACAGCGAACGGGGTGGATGGTAACAAGAATTTCTCGAAATAGAATTTCCCCTTCTTTCCGTATTTTGATATTTTGATGAGAAATGTACCCTGGGCTAAGAGAAACCGTTCAGGGGGACTGTACACTTCCCCAGAGGTGAGCAGCGAGCAGTTCGATACCTTTGTCGATGGAGGCTGGATAACAATAAATGTACGCTTGAATCTCCTCCCCCACAGACGGTTCCTCCTCCCCTGGAGTCCTCTCCCTTTTGTCTTTCCTTAAATTAGGCATGTTATTCTTTTTCCTTTTAAAGCCATAATAACACCTAAAAACCTACATCTATTATCGATGCATCCTCTGAAAATGAAGGCTACTAGGTGGGAGCTGGAAAATATTGTTAGGATATTCTGAAATATCAGTGAATTTATCTTAATGAAAAGGGGGTATTAACTTAAAAGCTCTTAATATGTCTTAAATTTGCATCTAATATCACTCCCCTCCCTCTGATCGTCCTGGGTTTCAGGCTAGAAGTCTCGGTTTTCTATAATACACGGTTCTTTTTGTGTATATCATGATCCCCTCCCTCATATTTTTGCTGAAAAATTTGTCCTGGGGTGTGTCGGGCTGGGACAAACCGCTTAGGGGGATTGGACTCTTCCTCGGAGGTGAGCAGCGAGCACTGGATGGAGGCTGAACAACAATAAATGTACGCTTGAATCTCCTCCCTCACAGACGTTTCCCCCTCCCCTAGAGTCCTCTCCCTTCATCTTTCCTTAAATTTTGCATGCTATTCTTTATCCTTTTAAAGCCACTATAACACCTAAAAACCTACATCTATTATCAATGCATCCTCTGAAAATGAAGGCTACTAGGTGGGAGCTGGAAAATATTGTTAGGATATTGTGAAATATCAATGAATTTATTTTAATGAAAAAGGGGTATTTCCTTAAAAGCTCTTAATATGTCTTAAATTTGCATCTAATATCACTCCCCTCCTTCTGATCGTCCTGGGTTTCAGGCTAGAAGTCTCGGTTTTCTATAATACACGGTTCTTTTTGTGTATATCATGATCCCCTCCCTCATATTTTTGCTGAAAAATTTTGTCCTGGGGGTGTGTCGGGCTGGGACAAACCGCTCAGGGGGATTGGACACATCCTCGGAGACGAGCAGCGAGCACTGTATGGAGGCTGAATAACAATAAATTTACTCTTGAATCTCCTCCCTCACTGACGTTTCCACCTCCCCTGGATTCCTCTCCCCTCGTCTTTCCTTAAATTTGGCGTGTTATTCCCTATCCTTTTAAAGCTGTAATAACGCCTATAAACTACATCTATTATCATTGCATTCTCTGAAAATATAGGCTACTAGGTGCGAGCCGGAAAATATTGTTACGATATTGTGAAATATCCATAAATTTATCTTAACGAAAAAGGTGTATTTCCTTAAACGCTCTTAATATGTCTTATATTTGCATCTAATATCACTCCCCCTACCCTCCGGGCTTGCAGGCTAGAAGCCCCCAGTTTTCTATAATAGATGGTTCTTTTTTGTGTATATCATGATCCCTCCCTCATATTTCTGCTGAAAAATTTTGTCCTGGGGGTGTGTCGGGCTGGGACAAACCGCTCGGGGGGATTGGACACTTCCTCGGAGACTAGCAGTGAGCACGGGATGGAGGCTGGATAAAAATAAATGTACGCATGAATCTTCCTCCCCCCCCACAGACGGTTCCTCCTCCCCTGGTGTCCTCTCCCTTCGGCTTTCCTTAAGTTTGGCATGTTATTCTTTATCCTTTTAAAGCCGCAATAACACCTAAAAACTACATCTATTATCATTGCATTCTCTGAAAATGGAGGCTGCTAGGTGCGAGCCGGAAAATATTGTTAGGATATTGTGAAATATTCATAAATTTATCTTAAAGAAAAAGGGGTATTTCCTTAAACGCTCTCAATATGTCTTAAATTTGCATCTAATATCACTCCTCCCACCTCCCCTACTCTCTGGGATTGCAGGCTAGAAGCCCCCAGTTTTCTATAATAGATGGTTCTTTTTGTGTTTAGTATAATATGATATTTTCATCTTTTATTTTTTTGTCGTGTTTTTTAGTTGTCTTTTTTGTGTTTTATTGTCTGTCAATTTGTTTTTATTTTCATTGGCCATGTTTTTAAGATTTATTGTTTGGGACGAGTAAGACGTGCATTTCCCCTATATTAATATCTTGAAAGCAAATGTCCCCTGGAAATAGATAATTGGGAATCTCAGGTGTCGTGCAATAGTTTATTTTTAGAATATGGTTCAAGATACAAAATATTGACAAAGGTTTAATGGACGACTTGCTTGGGGCGCAGTATCACTGGAATGGAATGACCTTTCGAGTCTTAGCAGGGTCAAGAACTCTAGAAAAAAAATGAATGGTGCTTCGAGCGAAAATGAAACGCCGAAAAAGAAAGGCTTTTGGGTGAAAAATGTCAAAATGGTATTATCTGACAGTGATGGATGCACAATCATTACGTAAAGTGTTTATTGTCCTTAAGTTAATGAAAAAAGCTTTGGGGGTTTTGGGCGAAAAAAAGAAACACCGAAAAAGAAAATGTCCTGAGGGTTTTCGGCGAAAAATGTTAAAATGGTATTATCTGGCAGTGATAGATGCGCAATCATTGCGTAAAGTGTGTACCGCCGTTAAGCTAATGAAAAAAGAATTCTTTGGTGGTTTCGGGTGTCGTTACGTTACAAGTGGGGATTCCCCCATGGGTTCCCGTGGTAGGGTTACGCAAAATTATGTCAAGCATATTATACCTGTCTGTTTGAAATGGGGTACAACGTATGACTTCATTGGCGTCCAGAGGGGTGTGTCATGGAGTCTTGCCAAGTGTGTTCCCTTTAATAGAGCCGGTGACTGTACTGTGCAGGTGCGAGGGGTTGGTGGCTCCACTTATCTGGCCCTTTAAAAGGCGAGGATGTGTTGCGTGGTTTAACGTGCACTTGAAACGGGGTCTGCACCGTGACGTCAGAGGGCATGCGCTAGAAACAGGGGTGAGAGGTTAGAAGCTTATTATTAAAACTTGTGTATTATACGGACCACATTCCAAGTAAATATCTCTGGGAAACTTGCCAGGGCTGTCATAGAAATTCAAGTAACCTGACCTAACCTTTGAACTCTTGCCAAGGGTGGGAATCGCCGTTAAACATTCTTCTTGAACCTATAGAAGAAAGGAGTAGTCCGTATGCGTGTTTTTGAATCAATAGAGGGGGTACTACTTATTTATTGTAATTTCTGTTTGTTTTGGGTTTCATTTATTTATCGATACTGATTTGTGGTAGTTTCACGCTTGGTAGATTAGTTGATTTTATTTTGGCTCATTTTTAGTTTAATGATGTTCTTTATTATTCTTTGAAAAACTTATTTTGTGGAAAAAGTTTTTTTAATTACTAAATGAAAGGAACTATCTTCACTTATGAGAGCCAACTCTTTAGGTTTGAATCCACTTACTGGTACAGTCGAGGTGTCAGTAGTCTTGTACGTAACCGGCGTGACTGCAACGAGCTAGTTTGAAATAATCTGTAAATCTTCAAAATAATAATCAGTATAATGAAAAGTAAATTCTACTTAAGCTTAGGGGCGATTGTCATCCCCTTGATGCGTCATTGAGAATTCTAAACGGGGACGCGAATAAAAACAAATTAAAAGAACATTTTGAAAGCCTGTTAGTACATAGTACCTCAAATGCACTAGAGAAACAAATAAATAATAATAAAAAATATGAAGCCTGCTACCCCAAAAAATTGAATCGTTATACGACTAGAAAGGAAAGGGTTGGCCATCTACGAAGAAAAACTCTAGGTAATCATGGTGATGAGGTTTTCGTGTTTAAATTGATGAGGTCTTCATGTTAAAGGATGCGGTATCGTAAAGATTCTTGAATTGTGGTAATTAATATCTTGACCACCCAACGCTTTCATTTTTAGTCTTTAAAATTTTGTTTTTCCAGATAGCAAGAAAATAAATATTTTCAACATTTTTATTTTATTCTTTTTAGTCTTTGGTAAATTTAATCAATATTCAGGAATTATCAGGTATTTTGTAAACAACCAGTTGCATTTGAAAAAGATTAATGTCATGTCATAATGGACTGGTAGAATGTTAAAACATTATACAGGCATAATGTCTATATAATAAGAGTGTGCATTGAAATTAATCAATCAATTGAGTAATGCTCATTTATTATAACTGTCTAATATTTTGTTTTCGGGAATCAGAACTTAATAAAAAATTCAGCTCAATCGGAAATGTGGCTTAAATATTGATTACAATATTTGACCTCGACAAACAAAGTTGAATAGAAACGTATCAAAAACTATTATCAGGTAAGATATATCAAAAGAATTGGCTTTTTATATATTCCAAATATATAAAATTTATTAAGTTTAATGTATCGAAAGCATCAAATGTATAAAAATTTATTAGTTTAATCTATCAAAAGCTTTGAGCCTGAGAAAATTTGCCTGATTTTCAAAAAAGAAAACACTCATTAAAAAACAAGCAATCCTAATGAGAAGCACGCCATCAGATTTGGCATATCAGAGAACCCCGTTAGAAGAGCTTGCAAGCTCCTATCTACAAAAATATGGAATTTCATATTTTTACCAGAAGGATTTTTACAAAAAAAAATCATGGAGGTGATTTTTTCCTCCAGGGGTGATCTTATCGAACCAATGGTCCTATAAGACCGGGAGATCGCTTAGTTGAAGGGAAATTAAAAGTTCTAGTGCCCTTTTTAAGTTACCAAAAAGATTAAAGGGCAACTTGCCCCCCTCTGACGCCCCTTTTTCCCCAAAGACATTCGATAAAAATTTTGAGATAGCCATTTGATGCAGCATAGTTGAAAGGTCCAATAACTATGCCTTTGAGGATGAAATGACACCTCGTAGTCCCTGTCGAAAGGGCTGTAATTTTGCCCATTGTTCGCATATAGTATTCGTTATTTGGAAACAAACGGATATTTTGGGGGGTTTTCTTTCTGTAGGGGGGTATTTTCCAAGGAAAATATTTTTTGCCCGGAGGGGGGGGGGAATTTTCCAGAGGAAATTTTGCAGCGGGTGGAAGGTAAGAAAATTTCCTGGCATGATTTGATAAAAGATCAGAAATTAAACAAACAAAACGAATCTTTTTTTTAACTGAAAGTAAGGAGAAATACTAAAAGTTAAACGAAGAGAAATCTTTCTGTATGTGAGGGGGGGGGGGGCTGCCCCTTCATTAACCCTCGCTCTGTACGCTAAAGCTCGACTTTTTTTCACAATTCTGTAAGAAATACTGCTGTGACACAAGTGTGGTTGAATTTGAATGAGAAGTATTTTTAAAAACTTTGAGATTTTATCGTGAAGAATGAGGGCTGAGGAGGGGCAGCACCCCTCACATACGGAATGATTTCTGTTCGTTTTAACTTTCAAGGTTGCCTCTTACTTTCAGCTGAAAAAAATTGTTTTTTATTTAATTTTGTATTAAGGTTGTTGGTAAAACAATTCCATTGGGAGTCTTGAGTTGTGAAAGAACCTCGACAGAAGGAGAGGCTATTTCTCGTTAATATTCTTTATTAAGGTGCAGCTACCGCTGCAAAAATGATCACATTTCTTGATAGAAATTTGAGAAATCTGTTTATTTCACAGTTCTGCTCTAAAGAATAAACTAAAAATATGACTGTTGGTGTAACTAAATTGCTAGTAATAAAAATTATTCTAATAAGTACCTAGTTGCGAGTTGGAGGCTATAAAAAGTTTTTGTGAGTCACCGTGTTTCGGTGTTTCGCTGTTTTGACTTGTCCAATACCAAGCTTTTGCTTCGCAGTAAGAATGGAATTTGTCAGCGAAAAACAACATCGTCTTACATTCCTAGATATGAGCTACTCCCTAAACTTTAAAAAGTATTTTAAGTCCTTTGGTATAGTGCTTCAATAAGGCAAAACTTTAAATTATCTTATATATCGTCAGTCGGGCATCAAAAGGTCGTATCTCAATAATTGCAAATTTTCAGAAGAGCAAATAAAAACCTCACGACTGTTTTATTTCCCTTCCGATAACCATAAAACAAAAACGGATTGACAAGTAAAATCCATGCATATCAATATGTTTTGTTTTCCAGTTATCGGAGGGGAAAGGTGTGAGGGTTTTTGTTTGCTCTTCTGAAAATTTACAATTACGGAGATACGACCTATTGATATCCGACTAACGTTATGTGTTATAGTTCCTTAATTGTTATTTTTAAAGAAAAGATTCTGGTATTGTGCTTGACACAACCTTGTATCAGTACAATATAAATTTTCGTTTAATGATATGCGACAAAATTTGCAAAAAGTAATAGCAAGTTATCATCATATTAATGCTAAAACGTAAACCTACACCCGTAAACTGTTAAAAACAGAAATAATAACAAAAGCAAAAAAGAAAAAATAATTCAATCTCTAGTTGGGAACCCCTGATCTGGGATCTAACTAATTTTACTCAACCATTAATTCACAAGCTATGTGATCATTTTTATATTTCTATTTTATTTTGAGCCTTACAAAAAAGGCTTAAGGTATTATGAATGAAGTATTAACTCGCAAATCCCTTGATTACCCCTTTCATAAGTCTAACGTCTTTTTATAAGCAAATTTCGAAAACCTGAACTAGTAATTATCTTAGATGCCGTTCTGATAAATGAGAGTTGTAGGTTTCTTAATTATGAATATTCGAGATAGACCATAGCATTGGTATAATATATTATTCCAGATACGAGCAGCTCATCTTATTCATCTAATGACTAAAGCTGAATGAAAGGAGTCGACTTTTCAAATCTATGACAGGTGCACTACAGTACGGACTGTATTTTTTTATGATTTTTTTTTATAATAATTTAAATAAATTAAATATAATTTTTTAATGTAATGGTGAAAGAACGTTGTTTCTAAAGTGTTAAGGACAGGAAATAAACCCCGTTCTTGCCGAAATTTCAGTAACATGTATAACAAAAAAATCGTCCGTCAAAAGCTGTTAGCACGAGAATTTGCCTAACTTCAGAAAAAAAGGACACACTGCCCTACAAAGAAGGGCAATCTTGATGCTTTTTACGCTATTTAATTAACTCTGTCCGAGTCTTTTAAGTCTAAACTTTCAAGCTCGTATTGAATTATAAGCGTAATTTAAATTTTCCCTGAGAAGAATGGGCACGGACAGGGCCGTATTCAGAATTTTTGATCGAGGGGGGATATTTTTTTCGATGGGGAGGGGGTTACATAAAAACTTCAAAAACGAATCAAAAATCTGTTTATATGCATTTTTGTTACGTTCTTACGAGTTGGAAAAATATTTTTTTGGGAGGGGTTCAAGCCCGTTAACCCTTCTCCCCCTGAGTATGGCCTTGGTCACAGATATGTATATTTTTTTCAAACTGATCAGGAAAAAATGTTCATTTCTTGGGCCCTAAGCCCTTCCCCCCTCTCAACGGAATATGTGTTCTTCTTGGCGCAAGACCTGAAATTTTTAAGCCAATCTGACACCCAAGATCGAACATGTCTTCCTTTTTCCAGTGAAAAACCTACCCGAGAAGAATGGTCACGGATGTGTGTTATTTTTATTTTATTATTATTATTATTACTATTATTTTCTAGGAGTGACAATAGTGAACCACTGAATCTTGTTATGCCGTTCATTCATATTATTTTATGTTTTTTAAGGGGGGAGAGCTTTTTAAGACCATTTCTGGTCATTTTTTATTTGATAATAGAAAGACAAAAATTATTCCTGTTCTTGCTTCTGCTTTGATGAGCCCTTAGTCTAAGGTGTGAAGGATATAAGTTTTGATCCAATTGAAAAAAAAGTGTTGCCGCCTTTTTCTGAACCCATTTTTAGGAGGCCTCTACCTCCAAAGATTTTTTTTTGTACGTCATGCTTCTCTTGACCCAGTGACTTACGGCTGTAAGCTTCAAATTGATCAGCGAAAAAAAGGTCCATTTAAGGACCTCTGATGCCCTTCCAACGGAATATGTGTGTTCTTCTTGGTGCAGAAAATGATGCCTAGAAATGATAAATTTATAAGCTAATCTGACACCCAAGATCAAAAATGTCTTCCTTTTTCCGCTTAAGAACCGACTCATAACAATTTGCAGTTTGCGTGATTTACGGCTCTTGCCCTAGGGACTCTGGGATCCCCGGAGGCATATTTCTTGAACCTTCTGACTATTCCAAGAAAAAAAATTCTCTAAAAATACTAATCGACGGCCTGGACGCTGCGGGGGAGTTAAAAGAAAAAGAACCAGGCAGCAAGGGGGCTGGCTGCCCTCCAATCACCTTTGGCCCCTAAACGGATTCTAAAACCCTCGGTTTCCTATCGAAAAACCACCTTCCAAGCCTCTACAACTAACCCTTCCATATGAAGTGGTCGGGAGAAAATAAAACGGGATGCTCATGACTCTTTACTAAAATAATGCTACAGCGTTCCCAGTGACAAGACAGATCCCAAATCAGCAATTGGCCAAAATCTGTGCCAATTGGCCAATAAAAAAAAAAAAAAATAATAATAAGATAATCTCTCAGTTTCAGAGACCAGGCTATTGTGTAGCGGTGCATTTATTCTCTGCTATTAATTATCCTTTTTGCAGTATAATAGCACCACTTGTATATTATTGAATATTCTGGAAAGGCTTTGCGTCATCTATTAGAAATAGGAATCTGCATATCAAACAGTTAGTGGTAACTAACTGGAATGACCCGGCTTAAAAGTAACCGAAACTCCAAAAAACGCTGATTTCAAATATATAAGTTTCATTAAGTTTAGTCTTACTCATTGACGGCTACGTGTCTGAGAAAATTTGCCTAATTTTTGAGAAAAGGGGGAATCACTTTCTAAAATTCACAAAATCGTAATGAAAATCCCACCACCAGATTAGGCATATCAAAAAAAACCCTACTATAGAGGTTTCAAGCTCCTATCTGCAAAACTACAAAAGTCTGGCAAAAAAATACACGGATGCGTGTTAATTTGTTTTTTCCCCAGGGGTGATCGTATTGACCCAATGGACCTAGAATATCTTGAGAGGGCTCATTTGAACGGAAACTAAAAGTTCTAGTGCCCTTTTAAGTGACCAAAAGATTGGAGGGTAAAATCACCAGATCAAAATTCTGAGATAGTCATTTTATTAACCGTAGTTGAAAGGCTCAATAACTATGCCTTTGGATTAGGATGAACCCCCCACCTCCACTAATCCCGGGGAAAAGTCTTTAAGATATAAAATTTGCCCGTTGTATAATTATAGTATTTGTTATTGGGAAGTAAGTATACATTTTTCGGGTGAGGGGGAGACGAATTTTTTTCCGGGGGGACTTTCCACGGGGAGAATTTTCTATGGTATGGTCAATTTTCTAGAGTCATGGATAAAATATGACACACACCCCCACAGCCCCAGGGGAAAGGTCTTTGTTATAGAATTTGCCCATTGTTTAATCATAGTATTTGTTATTCGGAAGCATGCATACATTTTAGGGTAGGGGGGTGAATTTTCTGGTGGGTGTTTTTCCACGGCAGAATTTTCACCCGTGGTTTTCAGGGGGTGAACTCGCCAGGGCAAATTATACAGCGGGGGAATGCGCAAGAATTCCTATACAAAATTCTTTTATATGTCTTGCTTTCTCTTTTCTGTCTCAATTTTACGCGTGGAGTTGTTAAGGGTAACCGTCCTGGGTAAATTTTGACCGGGATTGAATTGTCTAGAAAGATTTTTCCGTGGGAAGGGGGCTTTCTCCGTCTAAGTGGGGCCAGATATCCTGACATTACTTTAAAAAAATCAGAATTTTTTTTCAACTGAAAGTAAGGAGTAACATATGAACTTAAAATGAACACAAATTATTACATGTAAGAAGGGTATTGCCCCATGGTATTTTTCCATGGAGGTGGAGCCAGATTTCCTGAGATTATTCAAAAACGATCAGAAATTAAATGAAAAAATAAGTTTTTTTCAACTGAAAGTAAGGAGCATCATTAAAACTTAAAACGAACAGAAATTATTACGTATATGAAGGGGGTTACCTCCTCCCCAACACCTCGCTCTGTACGTTAAAGTTTCAATTCTGTCCCAATTCTTTAAGACCGACTCCTGAAACACAAGGGTCGTTAAATTAGAACAATAAGAAGCTTTTTAAAAGTGCTAAAAAAAAAAATTAGCGTAAAGAGTGAGGCATTGAGGAGGAGGCAACCCCGTTCATATACGTAATAATTTCTGTTCGTTTTAAGTTTTAATGTTGTTCCTTACTTTCAGTTGAAAAAACTTGTTTTTTTTAAATTTAAATTTTATCAGGGAGGGGCTACCTGAAGTCTATAAAAGTGTATTTCTAAGTTCATATTTTCAAACTGACCATTACCTTCGGATACATCTGAAAGGGAAGGATTTGCTCACTAACTATCATTTGGTGAGTATATTTGGAATAGCTGCAAAGAGGGACGTTACGCATATGTTTAGGGACAAATATGTCACCAAGCGGCAGTAAAGATCTGTAACTGGGATGCTTAAAAATTAGCTATTCTATAATCCCAAGCCAATGTACAATCCTAAGACTTTAGATTGATATGTTTGGCCGTGTTTGGGCGGCTTCAAATATTTTCTACAGGGTTCTTGGACATGTTGAATTTTGTGTTTTAAATTTCTCCAAGGACCAATCTTTTTTTGGGACTATCCTTTTTCCAAAATTAGCCATTGTTTACAGATCGGAATCATTGTGGAAAAAAGGCAATCTTGTTTAGCTCTGTTGAATTGGCTTGAAAATTTAAGGGATCTTGCCTAGGACTAAGGAGGCTACGCAGTTTTGTCGAGAGGAGGATGGTGTTAAATTGTCTGAAAATAGAAAACAGATCATTTGCTTCTGTTCAGTTTGGAACTTATAAGCTTAAGCCCATGGGCCATGTGGAATCTAATACATAACAACAACAAAAATAGCGAAAGGCCAAATTGGTCCTAGTTCGGAAAAGAACTTTTTTTTCCTGATCCAGCCAAAACTCTCTTTAACGGTTCTATAGAAGAAAAAACTAGTCGATTTACTTGTATCTACACGTTCCTCTACGTTAGATGTCTGTTTTTTTTTTATAGCTTAGTCTTTTTAATTTCTTACAAGAGCATTCTCACATGTAATGAAATGTGGGAAGAGTTTTATAAACTTACATATGCGGCAATGGCATTAATACTATAGTACATGGATGTGATTATCTGCAGCGCTAATGTGTCATACAGCTTAAAGTTTTTTTTTATTCCTAAATTCGCAGCGCCAAGTGCTTTTAGTATTAAATTTGTCACTAGTCATTTACATCGTACAATCATTAAGTTTTAAATGACTGTTGGATCTTCTTTTGGAGGAGTCAACAGACAAAGCTTTACGGAAAACGGCCCCAGGAAGACCATTTCAAATCGAAATGCAACGTCCAACAAAGCTGTTCTTCAAGTACTCTGTTCTCGGCGTGTCAAGCTTAAGATAGTTGGAACGAGCTGTTTGTCTTCGTGCCTGTCTTGTCGGTTTGACAAGATGTGGGGGATAGTACGAGAAAGCTCTACAGAAGGAGGTGTATTTATGTACCTATAGACTAACCCATTGACGCCACCATTGGATTTGACGCTACCATCAAACTATTCAGTATTAGATTGGAAAGGCACTGTTTGCCCTTTTAGCCCTATTCTGGATCTTTTGAATTGGTGCCAACAACGTTTTCGAAGCACCAGCATACAGCGTGCATCCATATTCGGTGATGGCTCTGATGCAAGACTTGCAAAGCGGGATAATCGAGCTAGGAGAAGAAAGGTACGCTTTCTTGCGCGGGAGGTTCTCACCTAATCAAGGTCCGGGCTTTCGTACTTTGGGACTAGGTACTTCGTGACTTTACGAATTACCGGATTTTGTACTACATGCAGTGGCGGATCCAGGATTTTTTAGGGGGGGGGGGGTTGCAAAATAGGTTGATCCGATAAACTTGCATTAGGAGCAAGTTTAATTAACCCAAACTTCCGTTAATTAAGTAAATTACACTACTTTAGACTATGTTAGGGGGGGGGGTGCGCCCCCCTTGCCCCTCCCCCGGATCCGCCACTGACTACATGTGTCGTGGTGTCGTCTGCAAATTAATCTAAAGGACTTCCTAGGTTGAGTCCCGTGTCATTCATGCATAAGGAAAACAGTCGGTCCGTCGGTCCTGGGGTATGCCTGTTTTTATTAGATATTCCCTGGACCCTCCGAGAACGACCTGAACATCCGGGTTATTCTCAAAGGTTTCATCAATTGATTTGCGAGGTTGTTTTATAAAAGGTTGAGAATGCGGTTGCATAGCAATTACTCTGATTTCATTCAGATTTTAGTAGTAGAGCTAAGATTAAGATGCCACTCAAGTTGATTCTTGCTTCAAAGGCTCTTAATAAAAACTTAGAAAAATCTTTGATAATTCATTCAACCGTGCTATTTTAAAATTAAAGAATGTTCATATTTTGTGTTTGTAGAATTAGATTATAAGTTTCAAATGATGGGGAAAATTTTTATAATCGCTAAAAATCAGACACGAATGCAAGAATTTTTTTTCGGGGAGGAGACAATGGTCTTTTTTCCGGGGGAGGGGGTCAGTACTACAACAAATTAATTCTCTTTGATTAAGAAAAAATACTGAGAAACTCAAGAAGATATAGGGCTTTGGGAGAAGGATTGGGCCCAAAGACCCTCATCGGTAGGTCCTCACTACAAGTAGCCCCATGTAGTACTGGCCTGCAGCCTTTTATTATACTTTAGGGGGTGATTGAATTGTATAGGCTTTTGGCTATTTGAAAAACTGGCATGGTGTTTTTCTTTATTCTTTACTCATGGTGCTCGACCTTCAGTTGACGTAACCCTTTTTGAGAAAAAACTAAATGAATACTGAACAATTTCACGAAAACGATCCTAAACTAGGCGATATCAGTTTTGAAGTTCCTATTTGAATTCTGAGACGTACTTAATCCACGTAATGATGTGGTTAAGGATTAAAAATAAACTTAAGATTTGAATGGAGCCGATCTAGCTATCCCTGCACACATATGAATAGAAGGACCCCCCCCCCTACACCCAAGATCTAGCCAAAGACTATAATGAAAAACTGTATTTCCAAAATATATTAAGAAGGACTAAAACCTCATCAGTTGGTTCAAACGTTAAGCCTTTAAATATTGGCCTCTACCACAGTATATATAATTAGCAGTATGATCTTTCCCTATCTCACCCATTATAAAAACCCGGACCGAGGTGCGAGTGCTCCAGAGAACGTATAAACATAAGCGACATTAGATCTTTTCCCGGGTAGACAAGTCAGATCTCTCTTGAACGCGAAACTTGGCTTCGCGTTCATGAATAAGTTCATGAATACATCCACATGAATAAGTGGATTCAGCTAATGCATGAATAAGTGGGAGGAGCTTTTTGTTCGCACCGAGAATGAAGAGCCAGGAATAATCTGCGGTAAACTTACTGCCTAATTATATAATCTGTGGCCTCTATATACCAGGAAAAATTACACTCCTCCGATCTCCACTAAATTTGACTATCCGTTTTCAAGAACAGATAAGGGATCTTTATCTTTTTGGTAAAAACAAAATAATATATTAGAGTTAAATCATTATATTAATTAAATAATGTATTAGAAGTAAATTAAGTAAATATATAAGAAGTAAATCATATCGAAGCAAGTACATACCCATTGGAAAGGGAGAGAGCTTTTGGTGCAGAGTAGATCAGGATCTAAATGCACCATGTGTAAATGTATTAGGAAGTACATTTGAGGTTTTTAATAATGGGGGTGAGGGATACCGGGTTTCACCCCAATTTAATTTTGTCTGGTTTTTATTTCGCATTTCCAGTCTAACCTTGCATAATGCTTTTGGAAAATCCCCACACAACTTATTATATTTTTACTTATAATATGAAAGTGTTTTGTAAACTACTTTCAGTATGCATGGATATCTATGACCCGTGAACGCTTTAAGATGGAACACCAGAAATTGGACAAATACTTCCTAAAAATTAGTATTATGGTATCATCATAAATTTCCGAATAATTGAATAGGTCACGTTTTCTGAACACTATCAAACACTTAAATCTAAATACTTTAATAGTAGTGCAATGCAATTTACTGAACCAAAAATGCTAGGCTCTAAATGCATGTGGAATTTTTAGCAGGAACCAGGTATCAATTACTTCAGAGAAGCAACAATTGTTTGACTAAGTATACCCTTAGTTAACGAGCAAACGCATGTTATTTAAACACTGGATGGTATATTTAAACACATGAAACCCTTTACCACACATAGCTACTCAAACCAAGTTAATCAAGGAGGCACACTTGTGCCTCTATAAAGAGGCGACCCACCACAATGTTAAGCGATTTCAGGTCCTAGAGGTCGCAGAGAGACGGCGGTAATTGCATTTTGTAGCCCAAGCTCAAACTAAGAAACTTGCAAAATTTCATCCTCCTCCGACTTTATCTTCATGGGGTAAACTGGGCCGGAAGTTTGGACCCTCCCACCACAGCCCCCCTTTAACGTTGTCCGATTGGGCTGAAATTTAGAGGTTAAGCTTTCCTAGGGCCCGGGAGCTTATCCTCGAAATTTCAGCTCAATCCGATCACTCCTTCCCTGTTTTCAAAAAACCAAATATAGCCACTTAAAATTCATCTCTTTTTTTTTTTGTTAGCCACGCCTACAGGCCACAGTTGGCAACGGATCCGGTTGAATGAGGACTCATTCGAAGCAGAATTCGACCTGTTAGGGCCTTTTGATATTTTCAGACCGAAAAATTATCCCCCGAATTTACATTTACGAAAAACCTCGTTTTCCTATATTAGCCCATGTTAATTTTTCCCTCCACAACCCCCCCTTTAACGTTGTCTGATCGGGCTGAAATTTAGAGGATAAGCTTTCCTGGGGCCTGGGAGCTTATCGTCGAAATTTCAGCTCAATCTGATCACTCCTTCCCTGTTTTCCAAAACCACATATCAAGATTTTTGGGAATTTGCTTGCGTCGAAAATACCTTCTATTTGCTAAACAACAATTACTATTGTGTTTGTATAGTCCAGCGGCTGAGACTTCAGACTTTCACGCGGAAAACTCGGGTTCGATTCACCATCAGAGCAACTTTTTTATATACTTTGAAAAGAAACTCAGTTTCTTTTTTAAATTATTTGAAAAAAATTACGTTTTCTAAAGAGTTAAAGAGGCTGAGTTACAAGGTCGACCCTTAAAACGTACAGGGATTAGGAGGCACAGTTGGGGGGGCTGTTAAAGAGGCTGAGTCACAAGTTCGAACCTTAAAACGTACAGGGATTAGGAGGCACCCTGTACGACGTGATTTGAGTATTCAGGAATTAAAAGCCTTAACATAAGAATGTTCAAGAGCGGGGGTTTGGGGGGCGGCAGCCCCCCAACTTTAACTCCTGACACGATCAGCTAACAGTTAGTCAAGCAATAATAAGTAATAAACTGTACAAAAACGTGCAGAAATTATTTGAAAAAAACTACGTTTTCTAAAGAGTTAAAGAGGCTGAGTTACAAGGTCGAACCTTAAAACGTACAGGGATTAGGAGGCACAGTTGGGGGGCTGCCGCCCCCCAAACCCCCCGCTTTCGCAGCCTTTAATATAAAAAAAAAATTTCTTTAAACTGAAAGTAAGGAGCGACATTAAAACTTAAAAAGAACAGAAATTATTCCGTATATGAAAGAGGCTGTGCCCTCCTCAACGCCTCGCTCTTTACGCTAAAGTTTGACTTTCTCACAACTCTTTTTTTAAACAATAAAAACTTTAGCGTAAAGAGCGAGGCGTTGAGGAGGGCACAGCCTCTTTCATATACGGAATAATTTCTGTTCTTTTTAAGTTTAATGTCGCTCCTTACTTTCAGTTTAAAGAAATTTTTTTTTTATATTTAAAGGCTGCGAAAGCGGGGGGTTTGGGGGGCGGCAGCCCCCCAACTGTGCCTCCTAATCCCTGTACGTTTTAAGGTTCGACCTTGTAACTCAGCCTCTTTAACTCTTTAGAAAACGTAGTTTTTTTCAAATAATTAATAATAGCATCACCTGAACATGTGTGGAGTTAATTTTACTACAAGCAAGGCGTTTGCTTTGTGATTCAAGATGGGTTAGAAACTCCTATTTTTAAAGTATTATTGAACAACATTTGGCGAAAGCAAGAAAACAAGGACAGGTTTTATATCTGTATTTGTACTGTTATTTTTTGCTTCTTTGTGTTGTTAAAGACAAGTAAGACAGTTTACCTTTTTTTTTCTTTACATTTTCTTACTATCCGTATTATGCTAATCAGAATCACCACCTTAAAATATGGATTCCTGAATACAAACAAAAAGTAGTGATATCTAACAGATTTATTTGCTTAATTTCCGGTACAATGGAAAGGTTAGCTATTCACTTTTATTTTATGCAACTAATGGTTAGGAATGCAGATTGGCTGCCTTTTTGATGATACTTCCAATTCACTTTAAGGCTGCAGATTGGCTGCCTTTTTGGTGATACCTTCCAATTCACCTGGGTCGTCTTCCGCCGTATTCCACGTTTCCACCAAGGTCGAAGCGTCGGCAGATAGCCCAAAAGCACAAATATGGCACCCTCTTTTACTTCCTATTAAGTTTGGTTGAGGTGTTTCAGCCACTGTAGGTAAATGTGCAAATGACAAGATTTCGAAAACCCCACTCTCCAGCTTGTAGCTGGATCGAAGCTAGACTTTTTTCAGTCTGTATACTAAATATCGAAGAATTCAGCCCCGAATTGAAAATTATATAGCAACAAAAATAAAGAATTTGGGATTTCCGAATTTTTCTTCTCCGGAATTATTTCCTGAAAATGATGAAGAGATACATAATTTTTATTTGCGAAAGAAGTGCCTTGCTCCACAACATGTATAGCAGTGTATTTACAAATACATTTTGTTTTTTTCTCCTGTGGAAGAAAAGCTGCAGTGGTTTCTCTTTTATACGGACCTAACTATGTATTTAACGAAGTCTAGATTGATTGATCTTAAGAACTACGTTTCTTCTTCTTTTCGCCCAACTCTTATAATACCAAGGTAGTAGGCTGCTTGAAATGTTTCTAAACTTTATGTTATTGCCACTTTGAACTCACATGGAAGTATACTTTTTCTGTACACATGACGGTATACTATACTATTGTATAGGGATAATTGTTGAATTACTATTACTTAAAAACCAAACAAATGTTAGATAACACAGATTTTGCGTTGATTCTTTTTAGCTAAAGATATTGTCTTTTCAACTTCGACCAGCGCTTAATTATTTTCATGAAACTAACAGAATCTTGAGAGATCGCCGACTTTCAAAAATCACATACATCAGGTGGTGCGTGTCAAGCGTTGTAAGGACTGCGCCATGTGTGTCAAAACTGTGTGACGTACTTGGCGCTCCAATATGTACACTAGATGATGGAAAACGGGCGGCCCCTTGGAGAATCTGCGAAAATTTAGTTATTTTTCTGCTCTTGTGGAATTCTAATAGCATTAAAAACAACAAACCTGAATAAGAAAAAATATTCGATTCTAATTAACCTTCCCCGTATCTTCTTTTATTTATTTAATCGTCGACTAAGGTTATAAAATCTCACTTCGAAAATGTTCGAGGAAACAAACCAGCTTGCGCTTCCTAAGCGCTATACCCAAGGGCTTTCTTATGTTCTTCAGAACTGTCTTGAAACATCAGAATATATTTGAGGGAATAACCTCCTTAAGATTTTGGCAAGCTGAGAACTACTGTTAATAATGCAAGTTAATAAAACTGTAATCAGATAAAGCCCTTTTGCGATAAACATTCTTGTGGGATATTTTGAAAACATGCATATTATATGAATAACATAAGCAATTACTCGCAACGATCTTGAGATTTCTGATGTAAGTTATTGTCTTGACAGATACAGTAAGTAATACGGACAATTCCCATCGCAATGTTGTGGCGGGCAAGAATCTCTTTGAATTGTGAAACTTTTTATGAAAAGGTTGTATTTCCATTTTATAATGGCTGTGGAAAAAACTTTTTTATAATTGGGAAAGATGAATTAGATCTTTAGACGAATATGGATCTTTAGGAGCAAAAAAAGACGAATACGGATCATTTTGATGGATTTTGTCTTAAGGAGTACAGGAAAGGCGTTGAGAGAACACGGAATCAAAGGGTGAAGAAAATCTTTCGTCGAATTAGATTATGCTGATATTGAATTAAGCATCCTAGATGAAAGTGTGAGCGAAATAAATGGACTTTTAGAGGTTTTACGAGTTCAGGTACTAGAATAGCTTTGAAAATTAATATTAAGAAAACTAAGTCGCCAAGGCTAGGAATAAGAGAAGATGAAAAGGTAACGTTCGGTAACGAAAAGATCGATCAAGTGGAAAGCTTCACTCACCTAGGTAGTATTATTAGTAAAGAAGGTGGGTGCAGTGAAGATGTTAAAAGTAGAATAGTCAAGGTCCAAGGTATTTTTTTCACAGTTGAAAAAAGTTTGGAAGAATAGGAAGATGAGTCCACGAACCAAGATTGGAATATTAGAAGCACAGTTTATATAATTAGGCAGTAAGTTTACCGCAGATTATTTCTGGCTCTTTATTCTCGGTGCGAACAAAAAGCTCCTCCCACTTATTCATGCATTAGCGGAATCCACTTATTCATGTGGATGTA
The DNA here is from genome assembly GCA_027921565.1 of Artemia sinica. NCBI lineage: Eukaryota > Metazoa > Arthropoda > Branchiopoda > Anostraca > Artemiidae > Artemia > Artemia sinica. Next base: position 34,767,400 of record CM051264.1, read on the forward strand.
TTCATGAATCCACTTATTCATGAACGCGAAGCCAAGTTTCGCGTTCAAGAGAGATCTGACTTGTCTACCCGTGAAAAGATCTAATGTCGCTTATGTTTATACGTTCTCTAGAGCACTCGCACCTCGGTCCGGGTTTTTATAATGGGTGAGATAGGGAAAGATTATACTGCTAATTATATATACTATGGTTTTGGGCACCCGACTGACTAACCGTATTTCAAACAGTAGGCTGTACGAAAAGTGTGGTTCAATTCCGCTTTCTAGGGCTATAATGAGAGGAAGTTAAGATGGCTAGGGCACGTTCTGCGGATGAAGGATGACAGATTGCCAAAGATCTTTTTGGCTAACCGTCTAGGTCTAAAGTAAGTCGTCTTCGGTTAGGGTGGGAGGAGGTCGTAAGGGAAGCAGGAACTTCTTGGGAGGGTGTAAAGAGGGAGACCTTTAATAGATTGCGATGGAGGAGGAGCGTGTGTAGCTGTGTTGGCCACAGGCGGCCTGGTGTTGCGGTGAGTTGTTAGCAGTAGTGGTAATTGGAGGTTTATCAAAAGAGGATCCTTGCTATATCTCTGTTCACAGGACGATGAAGGGAAGTTTATAATTTAAGGTTAGGCTACGTCTAGTTGGATTATGTTTGCACATCATAGACAAGTAATGCGTTTTTCTATTACTATTATTATCACTATCCTTCTGCTGGGTTATTTCAATTAATAAAAGTTCACATTTCTACCAAAAAAATAATTAAAAAAAAATGTCAAATGTTCTGTTGAAAATATTAAGAGCTGGCTGCACTGTTCTGTAAGCCTGTCATTCTAGTTGATATTTAGAACATTTTTTTTGTTTATTCGAACTAAAGGCAGTTTGAAAAATAGTGTTGAATGACGCTATTTGTTTTAAACTGTGGTAATAGCAAAATATGCATGGTCAAAACAATGACTTAATCCTAACTTTGTTTTTCAAAACACAGAGCAATTCTTTTTTTTTGGGAGGGGAGGGTAACTTTGATAAAAATGCAAAAATAAGCATATTGTACAGAAAATAGATGATAGGCTATTGCTGGAAAAGTTAAAATTATTTGGAAAAGATTAAGAGGGGATAAACTCTAAAGTCCCCTTCACTAGGGTCCTGTCTAGCCCAACACTATAAGAATGTTAGTGCTGGCATTATCACTTCCCTGATTGATAAATCAACGGAGTGGCAATTAGCCCACATTACGATTTTATCTCCCGCTGTTAGTGATGTCAATAAGTCATAGGTTGGATTGAAAAATAGCTAAACATGGTAATTTTATTTCGTTATTTACAATTTGTGCCACCTCCTTTGTATTGGAACCATTACCATCACATTGGGGATAGTAATTAATGTCAAAAGTTTACTAAAACCCATTTCGTGTGTCAATAGTCTTGACAGGTTACTACGATTCATCATAGTATAATTTATGTGTATGTAAAACAATGTGCGGCTAATGTATTTATCTTGTCTGACTTAGTGCTATTTTTCTGCAAATCCCTGAAAGATGTCAATCCTCCTCTAACTTGTACAGAAACAAAGAAAAAAAAATTGTTAAAAGTAAATTCTGTTTTCACATATGATTTATGTCATTGCATAGCGCCTTTTTTTGGTTATAGATACTCTGTTGGAGTTATTTTAGTTTTCCTCAATTTACTTATTTGATTTAATTTAGTTTACTTTAATTTCTTGTTGAGGTAATTTTATGCCACTTGGGGAAAGAAGAAAATATTTGGAAAGGGTTAGAATAAAGATTTGTCCTTACAGTGTCTGATGTGAGGAGAGTGGGAGGACAATTTATTGCATTTTCTGGGGAAGTGTGAAAGGTTAAGGGTTTTGAGAAAGGAAATTTTGGAGTGGACGAGGGGAATGAGTCTTGGGTGGAAAAACTGTTGGGAAATGGGTGTTCTATTAGTATTAAGAATCTGGTGCGGCATATTCGTGTGGGTATACCCTATCGTGGGGGTATTATGTGATGACTTTGTTTGTTTGTTTGTGCTAGTGTTTTTGAATGGCTTTCTGTGCTTTAATCATTTGATCAAAAGTTTAAATTGAATTCTATAATTGTATTTTTATGTTGTTGTTTTTTGTGGTCTTGACCCTGCGGGGTTTTTGTGTCAAAAAATACTATGCTATACTATTCGTAAATGCCTGTTAGGATAGAAACGAACAAAGAGAAAGAAATATGTTTTTAGTATTCAGCATATCAGAGAACCTTGTTGTTGACGTTTCAAGCTCCTATCTTCAAAAATGGGAAATTTTGCTTTTTTTCGCAGAAAATGGTCATGGATGCTTGTTTATTTGTTCTTTTTCTTAGAGTTTATCATACTGAACTGATGGTCTTAGAATATTGGGATAGAGCTTATTCGGACGTAGATAAAAAGTTCTAGTTCTCTTTTCAATTGACCAAATAGATTGTTTTACGGGGAGGTGGCGTTTTCTTCCATTTTGTCACCCAACTAGGATCTTGTCCCAAAGACAACAAAATTGTTATTGATTGAATTATTTTTTTTTATAGTAATTGTTTAATGACTTGATTAGTAATTACTTTATTATTATTAATTTTGAGACAGCCAGTCGATTTAAAAGTATCACAAAATATATATATTGAGCTTCCCAGTTGCTTCCCAGATTTTTCATGAATTATATTTAGTGTTAGCTTGTTTTAGGTTTACGCATCGGCTATTATAAAGGAGGGGCGGTGGGTCGTTGTGTAGGTGGGGGGGGGGCAAATACCTAAACGAGGGAGTTTCAATGCACAAATTGTCTAACTCTCCATTCTGTCTAACAGTAAGGAGTATTGGAGGGGGTTTAGGAGTTAATCTCTCATCTCCCGTCGTTTAAACTAAGCCTGAATAAGGGCATTGTCGGCCGACATCTCTGTTCATATTGTAGAAGAATGTTTCTGATATTTATTTCAAAGCTTCATTTCACTAAACTGATTTGCTTTATATTTAGTAAAATTATACATAAGGATTTGTAAGTGTGCATCAGCTTTTATGAAGAAGGGGCGGTGTGTCATTTTGTCGGTGGGGAGGGGGGGGGGAGGTTCCTCAAAGAGCGTATTTTGATGCCCAAATATCCTAATTCTCGTTGGGCCACCAGATAAACGTAGAATGAGTTTGAGGAAGGAGGCTGGGAACTCGTATCTAATCCCTCTTTATTCTCGGGGAATTTTTGACCCACGCCCTTATTATTGATGCTAGAAAGATGGGGTAAAAGGGATGGGGTCAAAAAATGGAAAAATAGGATGGGGTAATTGCTAAAATCATTTCTATGTAGCATAAAATATGACATTCAAAAGACTACTGGTACAGAAGTTAAAAGGTGAAGGGGGGATCGTGGTTCTTCCCAGGAAATTCTTGGGGTCTTAGGAAGTGCTACCAGGAGTTTTGTTTTCAGCGATTTTAAACGGTAATATATCTCTTGTCTTATTTATATACAACGTTTCAATGTATACAGTGTATTTAAGCATCAGAGAAACCTATTGTAGAGGTGTCGAAGGCTTCAGTCGCGTACAAGATCAAAATTCACCAAGAATCTCTATCCAAGTGAACGCTCCTCTCTGTCCACCCGAAATTCCGTAATAAAAATATTATTAAGAACTTATTCGACAAAACTTCTACTCATGGAAGATTTTGACTAAATATTCAAATGTTTCCATAATTTTAATAGCAATCCAACATTCCAATTCTTAAACAAGAAAAAATAAAAAACTGGAACGCCACCAATCAATTTACAAATATTGAAATATATACAATTTAACAGCAAGAATTGGAAGTTTATGAGGCCAATGCCCCACATCATATGTTGGATAGCCCTGGGCAGTATTTTTATAAAACGGTCAAAATTAAATAATACTTATAAAAAATTTTCTTTTCAACTAAAAGTAAGGAGCAATATTAAACGCTAAAAAAGACGGAAATTTTTTCGTCTACAAGGGGAGCTTCCCCATTCCCAACTCCTCGCTCTTTACGCTAAATTTTGACTTTTTGTCCCAGTTCCTTAAGAAAAACTGCTGAAAGATAAGGGCCATAGCATAAGAATAAGAATGGTTTTTAAATCAGTAAAAAACTTAAGTGTAAAGAGCAAGGAGCTGATGAGGGTACCTCCCTTCATATACGGAACAATCTCTGTTAGTTTTAAGTTTTAATGTTGCTCCCAACTTTTAGCTGAAAAAAACTTATTTTTGTATTTAATTGTAATATGGAACCTACTTTCCGTCTAATAGCACAGTACCTTATGTTTAAATGCAACACTATGTTTGCCTTTTGTTATTCCTTCTCTAATACACTTCAAGTCTCTCTCTCTCTCTCTCTCTCTTTTATATCTCTCTCTCTCCCTCCTGTCTTCTTAGGTTATAGTAAAAAGTAATGAACAGTAAGTTGTAGTGAGTTTCTTGAGTAGATATGTGGGGTTAATTCCTGGTTATTTGATAATGATGAGAGATCGATTCATGATTCGAGTGATTCAGGAAATCTTAGTTTTTTAACTGATGTTTAGTCAAACTCATAAGACCACAAACGAAAGAAATATATTAAAAAAAAATAATGTTAACCGATTTATTACTTTTTCTTAATGCAGCATCAGCCTATACTTTGGGAAAGGATGGTTCTACGTAAGGTATAATAAGCACATAATTGAAACTTACTTGCCGCCTTCATTTATGTCGCGTAGTACAGAAATGACGAATGAAAGAAAAACTTCCACAAATAGGAAAATGTACGCTAAAATCTGTTCTACAACATCTAGTTGACAATACAACAACAAGATACCTATATGTAAAGCTCAGGGAAGCCAGTTTTAAAAAAAAAATAGTTTTCTAACATTAGAACAATTCCAGTTCAAATTTGGTACCCATCTATTTCGCAGTTTTGTAAAGTAGATCCTGCAATTTTTTTCCATAATGCTATTTGTCAAATTTTGCAGGCGCACGCCGTATTTTCTATAAATAATCAGTGCGACTTATCTGTCCCTGACCCCGTCTCGGGGCACCTCTGGCAAACGCACTGTAGCCTCCTCTTCCCCTCTGCTGATAGTGAGGCTCACAGCGACTTATCTGTCTCCGCGTCATTTTCAATTTGAGGTTACTGCTTCATCCACACAGTAGAATTACTTATGCACATATGACAATACGTTTTAAACTGACCTTATTGTACCCCAATCTTACCTAGTGTGTGTTATCTTCAACGATTTATAATCTAAGTTATCTTTACTCTTACTAATGAGTTACACTTCCCTTTCTAATTATGTTTGATATATAAAGTCCATCCGTAAGTCAAAACTATTGATATCAATTCAAAATTAGCCTATGGGAATAGCCTATCTATTCTAATAAAATTGAACAGGCAAAGAAAAACAAGTGGAGAATCAAAAGTAACTTCATTTTCTTTTCCTCTTTCAAAATAAGCTTAGTTTGTTCTCTATTGCTATTCTGTTTTACTGTTTGTATCATATTTCCAAAGTTGGGATGAATTATTTTTCCCTAAGAGGATTTAAGAAACTGGTTTCAGAGTTTCAGAAAAAAACTCTAGTTTTTCTCTGAGAAAAATTAAAACAACATACGCCATCTAGCATTGCCCAGAAAAATCGCAAAGTTGACTATAAAACTTCAATAAAAATATTGGCTGTGTTTGTTTTCGTCCCTTTGTTTGCTTTGGCTCTAGAGTGGGATAGAGATGAAATTGCAACTTTTACCAAAAGAGAACAATAGGCTGGCCTATATTTACTCACGTTTTTTAATATATATATATATATATATATATATATATATATATATATATATATATATATATATATATATATATATATATATATATATATATATATATATAATATATATATATATATATATATATATATATATATATATATATATATATAATATATATATATATATATATATATATATATATATATATATATATATATATATATATATATATATATTTTGGGGTGGAGATCTACTCATGAAAGGTTCAATTGCCTAACTGAACAGCTTTCACAAATAGCGGAGAGCCTATATTACCTTTTCCAACTTTTATTAGTTAAAATCAACTCGTAGGTTATAGGTGGGAGGGTAGTGGGGGCACTTGCCTCGGGTGCAGAAATTTTAGGGGTGCAAAATTTCAAATCGAATAATCTGTCATTTATAATAACCATTTTGTAATTTTTGGATTTGTATCTTTATTAAAATAAATAAGAGGGTGCAGTTTGCAGTAAGTATAAGCAAATTGAATCCAAAAATTTATAAATGAAAATTTTGTAAAAAATTGGCCTGAAAATTTTTGGGAGACAGAGGAGGGCTTTATCAAAATTTTGCCCGGGCCGCAAGAGAGGCCAACACCGCCACTGGTTTGATTTGACAGACAAAATAACATACAAATTGAGCTAATCCTCGTCAAGCTAATATGATCAACCTATTTGGCATAAATGATCGCGACAATTTGCACAGATTTTTGAAACACGCACACTTTCAGGCTTCACCTAGAAACACTGCTTACAAAAATACCTTTAAAATTAGAAATGCGTAGCTGAAGTAGTGAATAAAACACGCATGGGCATGAATTAATTAGAGGTCACACACATTTTAAAGTTGTAATTATTTTAGTTAACAAAAGTGATTTATGGTTAAGTGCCTTAATATAATTTCTAAGGTTTCTCCACTGTATACATTTTTTTTTTCATACCCAACGCCGGACTTGGGATTCAGTTATTCTGCATGCATCATTTTTTTATTGTCAAATAAAAAGGAACCATTTTTTGAAAAAGACATTTTTATGTCTTTTTCGAGAGGATAGTGATAATGGATAAATGAATAAATAAATGGATAAAAGAGAATAAAAGATAAGTGAAACTTAAATCTAACAGAAATTAGAATTGATGATCAAGTTAGACTTAATATAACATAGATTGCATAAAAAAAGAAGAGTGCTATCACCCCTTCAAACCACTAAAGTCTTTAGTGTCCTTTGCGCTTTATTAAAAGTGAAATATAGTTTGAACAGTTTTTCTTTTCATTTTCACATTAAAAATAATCATTATTTTAAGGAGTTCGTGCTAATTTGGACTAAATCTCTTGGGTATGATTTTACGCCATAAGATAAGATAACGTGTATTTCAAGCCAAAATGTGGCCATGTACACAAATAACATACAAGATTAAAAAATTACAGCACTCGTCACAATAATAAAGAAAAAAATAAAAATAAAATAAAAACTACTCTCTTCTTTTTGCAAAATACTCATCAAGATATCTTCCCACTAGACAAATAAAGTGTGACGACGTACTTTACAAGGCATCAGGAAGCAGCACTCATCATTCCCAAATAAATTTTCCCTTACCCCCAAAAGACCTCGACAACAACTCAGACAATGCTCCAAATTCTCCTCCTCTTCTTGCTAAAGAGGGCAAGCAAACCTGCCGTCCGGGACACTTTTCCTCCTCTCAAAAACTTTCAATCTCGAACGAATCGGAAGGCAATTAGATCGTAGCTGCATCCAATATGTAAGGTATCTAGACGGTAAATTTAACTTAAAGTAAAATTCCTGACCATATATTATCTTAACTTCTTTATAATACCTTAAAGTTTCCGAATTCTTAATGTCCTCACACCATTTCTGTATCGTCTGGTCCTCCAGAACCCGCTTGATTTCCTTGTCCAACTGTAATTGTTGACTAGTTGGTCCAAGGCCATCATTCCATGCGAAAGAAAAACCTGTCTTATCCAGTACCTCTTTAACTTTAAAAGGCCAAGATCTTTGCTTGTGTAGCTGAAGTAACTCATCATATGCAGCCTTCAGTATCCTATCACTGGGTAACTGTACAACCCGTAGCCAAAATTTTATCATTTGGACTGTCCTATAACTTTTAAGAGACCACAGTCCAAGTTCTCCTTTAAGAAACTGGGTATGGGTCATTCTATGCAACCCGTACAATCTCTTAAAATAACCTAGCTGAACGCTTTCTAACTGGGTAGCGTTCTCATGTCCCCAGATCTCTGCCCCGTAATGGAGAATCGGCATAATCTTAGACAAAAAAAAACCTCTTATGCAAAGACAAATTCTTTATTCCACTTATTTTATTCCTGAAAAGTGAAAATGTTGCAGCTCTTCCCCTACTTAACACTTCTTTAATATGAGAACTCCATCCACCATTACTTTGGAAGATATAACCAAGATACTTTATTTTTTCAACTACTTCTATTTGTTGTCCTCCAAATACAAATATATTATCTATTTTTTCTTTCCTTTTACTGAAAACAACCACTTTAGTTTTCATAACGTTAAGCTGTAACTTTTTCATTTGTATATATTCCTCAATTAAATCAAGTAATACCTGAAGCTCCCTTGCCGACTTCGCCACCAATGCAGTGTCATCCGCAAATAATAAAACCGAAAAATTAATTTTTCCAAGACACAGCTTTGGAGCCCATTTTTTTTCCAGAAACAACACCATATCATTCAAAAACAAACCGAACAGTCTCGGGGACATGGCGCTGCCCTGCTTCACTCCTTTCTTAAGGTCAAATAGCCTGGAAAATCCCGAACCTGCAACCCTGACCATAGACTTAGTCCCAGAATACATACCAACAAATAAACGAATAAAACTTAAAGGTAGACCTACATCTCTTAAACACTTTTCAAGGAGAGCTCTATCTAAATTGTCGAATGCCTTTCTTAAGTCTAGAAACGCAACATACAGCTTATTTCTACCTGATCCATACTTCTCTATCAGTGCACTTAACACAAATGCTCTATCCGACTTACTATACCCTTTCCTGAAACCCCCCTGCTCCTCTTTAATTACCCCATAACCCTCCAACCATTCATTCAACCGATTGTCCAAAATCTTTTCTAAAATTTTACTAAGTGCAGGCGCTAATGCTATCAACCTATAGCTAGCATGATCACTAGGACTACCTTTCTTAATTAGAGGTACCATAATCGATACTTTCCATAGGAAAGGCCATACACCACTACTTATAATTCTATTAAAAATATTTACTAAAACTAGCAAAAAAACACCAAGAAACCTCTTTAACAAAACTGCTGGTATACCATCTATTCCTGGCCCTGATCCTCCCTTCATCTTCTTAACTACTTTCCTAACTTCATCTGAGGTTACCTCCTTCACTAACTCATAATCTTTTTCTTTCATCGGAAACTGCGGAGCCACACTTGATTCTTCACTATCAAGGCCACTAGAATCTTCATCTATACTCTCAAGAAAACTAGGCCAAGTATCAGCTTCAGGGATTTGTAATTGGCCTTTTCCTTGTCTTTTCTCCTGCCTTATTCCTGACCAAAATTGCTTTGTATCCCCTGCCATATAAGCCTTCTCTATCTCTTTATGTTCCTCTCTAATTTTCTCCCGTTTTTTCCTCCGTTTTAGCCTATTATATACCCTTCTCCTTTCCTTAAACCGTAAAAACAAACTCTGCCTTTCTCCCTCTACAGAGCAAGCATTTACCAAATCTAATAACTCCTCCAACTCCTTTTTAAAAGAACTACATTCATCATCAAAAAAACTATTTTTCCTTTTCATATTTGGTTTCTCTGACACACGAGCACACTCATAAATCACAACACCCAAATCTTCCAAAATTTCCTCTATATCTCTTGTTTCATCATGCAGACTCTCAACTTTCTCAATTATTTCAGGCCTCAAAAACTCCTCTTTCATCAACTCCAGCTCCTCTTTACTCCATTCACTCTTTAAAAACTTCCCTGAAAAACAAAGATCCTTTGTAACCCTACTAGTAGGACTATCACCTTTTTTATTCCTTGGAACTCCTCTTCCAAGGCAAAGCTTAATCTCAACTGGTAAGGGTCAGATCCTACGACCCTAAGGACCTCAACATCAACTGTCAGGGCCACGAGCTCAATACCAACCAAAACATAATCAATTACACTAGGGTTTGTCCCCGACAGACAGGTAAACTCACCCTCCTCCCCATCCTTCCCAAATCTTCCATTTCCAATTACTAATGCATTATCTGAACACAGTTCCAGAAGCCTTTTACCCCAACAATTAACCCTTCTTTCAATATCTTTGCTCCTTCTAGATGTCTTATAAATATCAGGTATCAGATCCGGCGCATCAACAAATGAAACTTGATTAATCTCCTTACATATTCCCGTATAAGCATTAAAGTCCCCCCCCCACCATAAAAAAATAATCCTTATCAAAACATGATCGCAATTGCCTAAGCTCCTCTACCTCCATAATATCTCATATTCTTTGCTGGTTTACGCGCCACATTTTCTACCCAGTTTCCTTCAAAGTAAGGCACTTTATCGTCAGTATGCCACGACTCCACAAGAGCAATAATATCAACACCACCTAGGTCCTTCAGTACTTGTTCAACCTTATTTCTCACACCCTGGACATTCCATGTGATTACTCGCATAGGGTGAACATGGCCACACTGTCCCTATTCACTTAGAACAAGCTGGTCATGTGTCGGCAGGACAAAGGGCGTTTCTGGCTCATCAGGTAAGTATGAAAGTCTATAATAATCTTTTGATGACGCAGCTCTGGTGCTCCTCGACTGACCTCTGTAGTTAGCTCTTCCGCCACCAGATCTAGAGTTCTTTCTTGCAACATTACGGGCATCAATACGATTTTGATCATCCGGGCTTATGACCTCCCAGGCTTTTCGCTTTTCAGTATTTTTCGCAACTATTGGAGAATTCCGGACAGGACGTAGAGCACCCTTCGAGAAATGCGGTTTCGGATCACGTATATTAAATTCGATCACCGTCTCGATATCACTCTCGGCTTGACTATCACTCTCAGAGCTTTCAGACACCACTCTGCTAGTGACGGAAATGTCCATTTTTTCGCTAGCCGGTTCTTTAGCTAGTTCGACTTCTCTTGTTTCTACTGACCCGTTTTGAGGAGGCCCCTGTTTATTCACTTCACTGGAGCTGGCGGTTACTTCCTTAACACATTCCGAAGGAAAGTCATAAACAAACACTCTGCCGTCGATGTATAACTTTTCTCCCCTAAGCCTAGCTTGGTGGTGTTTCGACAAAGCGCACTCTAAGACCGGTTTAAGGTTTTTACGGGCTTCCCTTTGTCTGGCACTATAATCAGGGGCAGCCGACAACCCATTCCTCTTCAAAAGGGGATTAGACTTAAGAATTATCCCGCGAAATTCAACAGAGTTCATCTTTAGTAAGACTGGTCCCGCACGCATTCTGAACACGTCTTTGACGTCACAACGGTTCAGATTTAAATCCGGTATACACTTATTAAGAACCATAATTATTTCTTGCTTCAGCGTATATATAGCAGGATTAATAGGTTCGAAGTTATATAGGACAACATTACATCTTCTCAGTTCTTCATCAAATGCGTCAGCCCGCATGGTAGCTGCTCGTAAATTCTTCCGAAGCATCTCAATTTCTCCTTTCATCTCTTCATAAGCTTTGGCATTGTCAGATAGTTTTTGGTTCAAAGAAGAAAACTGGCTTTCAACTGATGTAACCTTCACTAAAACTTCCGGCAAAGTCTTTTCAGTAGCCTCAATTAATCGTGGTATCAGATCTAGCTTGAAATTAATTTCCTGTAAAAACTGAGCACTGGCTGTACCCTCAGGCATAGCCTCAGTTAAAGCTATAGTCGCTCCGTTTGAGTTATTCATTTTTCAAAAATTTCAGTCCATATACACACTGCTTACGTATTCCTGCTTCAGTAATCCAAATCACGATCAATAATCATATATAAATAACAGTCCAGAGTCATTATCACAAGAGTCTAAATTCTATTTCGTATTTCACTTGCAAGCAACGCTGAATGAAAACAGATTTTCATTCAGCGAAATGATTCATACTTATTTCCGAAATGTCACATTAAATACCAATTGCATAGTTAAGTATCTGGTTTCAAGGTTATCCGTATGAAAAAATATATATAAATAAAAATCCTCTATTACAGATTTAAATTTCAAGACATATACACACTGCTTACGTATTCCTGCTTCAGTAATCCAAATCACGATCAATAATCATATATAAATAACAGTCCAGAGACATTATCACAAGAGTCTAAATTCTATTTCGTATTTCACTTGCAAGCAACGCTCCCCGAGGCGATGTTCATCAGACGAGCGCTGAATGAAAACTGAATTTTGAATGAAAACTGAACATTCATATGATGGACTTTAAATTGACTCTGTCATTATCACCTCCTTGTTGAAGATTGCCGTTAATTTAAAAAAAAATCGAGCCTGTAGATATTTCTGTCGAAGTAACAGTTAACAGTTAGTAACTCTCACAGTAACAGTTAGTAAAAGTAACAGTTAGTAATTCTAAGGATGAACCAACCCACGGCCGCTGTTTTCAACAATATACTTCCCTTTTTTTACAGTTTTATGGCTGGAGATTGGGGACTATGCTCTGTTTCTTGTGGTGAAGGGATTCGGAAGCGAGATGTTCTTTGCAAAATCTTTTTGGAATTTTCAAGAACACTTGCAAAACTGCCCGATAGAGAATGCCCTGGGAAGAAGCCCCATACTTGGGAAAAATGCTTTGAAGCTTCTTGTCCGATGACGAGGTGAGTAAAAAACCTATTATGATTTCAAATATGCAGAATAGACATTGCTATTATAATGTTATATAGATCCTCCCGTGCCACTGGTTTGTATGTTTTTTGTTTTTTTTTTGTTTTTCTTAGCAAATGTGTTTAACTGGGTTTGTATATTAGAAAAAAAGAAGTTAACGTCAAATTTTATTTCAAAACTCTGGATACGTTGACAAGAAACCCTCGATATCGAGGATGCCGTGTTACTGAAGTCTTATGTCAATTAATAAATAAATTTTTTATGTCTATAATACATTATCAAGGTTTAGCTAGTGCAGCAAACTGATTTTGGCTGCCTTCTGTACAGGACGAAATTTTTTTTTTTTATTCATTTTTTTTTTTTTTGGCACCATAGGCATCTGATATTGGCCGTGCTTGCAGGTTCTGAGCATGTTATAATGTTAAATTATTGTTATGTTGTGGAAAATTATTATGTGAAAAAATCCACTTCTTGTATGTTATGTTCTGCAAGTTGGGGAGTTAGCTAATTATATTTTTTTGGCCAATTGAGCAATTATCGAAGTATATGTTTTATCACCGGAAACCTGATGGATAACAATCTATGGAGTGTGATTTTTATTCACACTTTTTATATTCAGATTCATGTTCTTAAAATTTTGAGGCCAAAATTTACTTGTTCTAAAACCAATACATTGCCCAATAGCTATTTAAATTTGAGAGCTTATTTTAATTAGATAATTGTTGGACTTGGTTCATTTAATGCCGAAACCTCTGTATTATACTAGTATCCAAAATGCCACGTTTTATTGTACAGCTTTCATTTTTTGTATTTCATAAAAGACTCTTATTGATAATATTCGTCGTGTTTAAGTATACCGTTTCATGTTTTAGTGCTTTCCTTTTCAGCCTTATACTTAAACATATTTATGGACTCCTAAAATTATGTTTGGCGACTGATCTGTTAAGTTAAGCTGTTATATTATGCAATGTATATTGTCATTATTTTGGATAGAAGCCACTATGTTTTTAGTTCTGAGACCATCTCGTGAACACTGTCATTACCACTAAATTTAAACACACTGAGTTGTATGAGGAATGCAATTACCCGTTTAATCTATTTATGGGTTCAGCTTAGAAATTTTTGTTTTTAATTTATTCTTTCAACTAAACTAATAGAACCTTTTTTTTCTGAATTTGTTCAAACCTGCCTGTCGCAAGGCATTCTTTTCCGAGGAGAGGTTATCCTTGAGGGTCACCTCAGTGAAAATTGCTATCGAACCTACACGGATTTGTAATTCAGTATTGTCTTAACGCTAGTTTGTGCTGTGATCAGGGTTGCCACCCTGAAGTGGAAGAATTTACTAAATCGGAGAGGAAAAATTTACTAAATCGCATCTGTTTTTACTAAATACTGAAAAAAAATTTTTGCGCGTGCGGCTATGCCGCACGCTCACCATAAAGCATCGATTTTTACTATAGGAGGATAATCAATACGATTTTCACAATCTTTTTTCCTTTTTCTTCTTTTTTTTCTCTTTTCCTCTTTTATTTCGTTTTAATAGTATGATTGAAAATTCATATATATATATATATATATATATATATATATATATATAATTATATATATATATATATATATATATATATATATATATATATATATGAATATATATATATATATATATATATATATATATATATATATATATATATAGATATATATATATATATATATATATATATATATATATATATTATATATATATATATATATATATATATACCTCGGCGCCGCGCCGGCGGATCGACCGAACGCCGCTTACGAGAGGCCCGGTCGAACGCCGCCGAAGTGTCGTAACGCCGCCGGCGCGCCACAGGCGTGCCGCCGCCTGCAGAGGTTGCGGTGTTAGGTCGACTTTAAATTAATTATGCGGCAATTCTTTATTGCGTCAACCGCTAAGTCGGAGCTTTTCCTTCTCGTGTGGTTTGGTATTTCGATTTTCCTGATTAAAAATCAAGCAGGGCTTGCACTATCCCCAAATTTTCGGGTATTTCCCCGAAAATGTGTGCGTCACCCCGAAAAAAAATTTGGTTTCCCGAATCCCCGAAAATCGCGTGCCACCCCTAGCGATTTATCACCGGTGACTTTCCCCGCCAAATATTACTTTGCATACCATAATTCTTCACTACTCTCTTATTCCTTAATTTTCGTCTCTTTTGTTACTTTGCATAAAAACCAGACAGATACAATATGCAATTGCAAATATTGCAATATACACAGTTCTTCATATGTTGACAAAAAAAAATATCGTCTTTATGAAATGAGTTTATCTAATTTCGAATGCAGTTTCCCAATCGCTATTTCTTACATCATTCGTAGTCAAGAATTTTATTTTCAAGTTGAATAGAAATATAGAACGCATTCACTACTATACAGCTTCAGTCTTCAGTTGGATTTTGAAATTGACAGCCGACAGATTGTTTCTACAGCTGAATTGTAAGGTTGCAGATTTTTTTTTTTTTGCTGTTTTTAGATAAGATTTTCTTAATGTTTAATATTCAACTGTTGAACGCCTGATAGAAAATACAATCTTCTTTCTGAAACATTTTTACCCCCCCCCCCCCCAAAAAAAAAAAAAACCTTCTATTGAGACAAAATTTAGCTATAGACTAAGCTATGTACAAGGTTGGGGAATTATAGATTGAACCGGAAGTTACCCCAAAAATATGATTCATAAATATTTTGTAAATTATTGCCTACATGGGGGGGGGGTAGGGGGCTATCAATTTTAAATGATAATACCTCTTTTTTTTATTGAAAGCAGGGATGCTAAAAAGATAATTATTTTTTTCATTTAAAGTGGAGACAGAAGAAAATGATATCAAATTCCCTGGGAAACCACTGAAATATTTTGATAGACTCAGGGCCCCCCATTAGGACTTATTCGTTGTCTTGGGTATTTTGCGATTTCTCATAGGCTACTGGCCTAATTTGGCTTTTGTATGTGCTCCCTTTTAATTAGATTCTTTGGATCTTATTGAATGCCACGGCGAATCTATGACTCAGTTTTCCAATAATTTGAGGTATATGTGAATAATTTCGACATTTTTGTTGTTGTCTTTGTACCCCTTTACTCATACCCTCAATTTTTTTTTCAAGGAACACTAAGCTGTTTATCTTTATTTTACGCGTTTGTTTGAACCATATAGTGACCTAGTTAATTATTAAGTAAATTATTTTTCTAATGAAACCTGAGACGGTATTCTATCAAGGTGGTATCCAGAGGGGGGGGGGGTAGGGAGGTATTACATTTAAATGATAATATCTCGAATTTTTTTTTTTATTGAAAGCAGGGATCCCAAAAAGGTAATTCTTTTTTAATTTAAAGCAGAGACGGCATTCCATCAAGGTGGTATCCAGAGGGGGGGGGGGAGTAGTGAGCTATCATATTTAAATGATAATACCTCGATTTTGTTTTTGAAAGCAGGGGTGCCAATAAGTTAATTATTTTTTTTTTAATTTAAAGTAGAGACTTTATCCTATTAAGATGGTATCCAGAGGGGGAGGGTATAGGAGTTATTATATTTAAGTGATAGTACCTTGATATTTTTTTTTATTATTCAAAGCAGGGATGCCAAAAAGTTG
>CM051264.1:34788600-34831100 GCA_027921565.1 Artemia sinica
CAGAAGTAACTCAAGTCACAAACTATATTTCCAAGCTATTACTACCTGATAAATAGATACACGGAAAACCATAGGGAATGCCTGACGCATAGTGAACTATAACCTAGTTTACTATAATAATGGACAGATTTTAACAACATTGTCTGGTCACTTGTTTAATAATGTCAGCTTTGTATGATAATTATATTTTAGTGCACCGTGAAACAGAATTGTGTTTACGGTAATTGGCAGTCCCTTCTTCTCCGGCTTAATTTTTTAAGCTATAAAAATGTAAATTTTCAAAGAATCAAGAATGACTGTTCACATTACTTTTATAACAAATTCACTTACATGCAATCCAAATTTCTTCCTCCCCCCTCCTCCCCATGAAAATTAACTATAAAAAAGGTTTGTCCACTATAAAAAGGTTTGTCCACTTCTTAAATACGGTGCCTATATGTTTAGGGGACAGTATGTGTCTTCGTGTTGCCATTTTTTCTAGAAACCTGTGCTTTTTATATAAGGCTCTAAGACAGTTTTTAAATCGCTGAATAGCTAAGAATTTTAGCCTCGTTGTGTTTTAGTCGTATTTAGGCCAATATTGGCATACCTTGGCAAAAAAGGACGAAAACGTTGCTTTAATGCTGTCCAATTCCTCTCGTTAATGGGACAGCATATTAACACTTAAACTTCACGTTTGAATGAGCCCTCTCCTACTTTCTTATGGCCAGTGGTGTCAGTTCATGAAAATTGGGGTGGGGAGCAATTTTTTTATCTTTCAATTTTTCATTAGAAATATCAAAAGCCATTTTTCAATGAAAATACCGAAAAAGGGCATTTTTGAAAATCTAAGGGGGGAGAGGAATCTTGAGGGCTAATGCCTTCAATTGCGCTCTGTCGTCATAAGAAATTGAATCAAAAGCTTATAGCCACTAGCCCATAAGATTCCTCTCGTAAAAAAAGAAACAACTGATAAACAAAATAAAAATCCCATAATCATTTTTCTCAGAAAAAAAACCTGTTGCACCTACTTCCCAGCCATGATGCCTAGAAGAGAATTTGTTTGACCCCAATTTGTGATCACTGATTCTTGTGCTTTGTCTTGTTCTGATTTTTGAGTTTGACGTTTCGATTTTTTAACTCTTATTTCTAAAAATCGATGTTGACGATATGTTTTCGTATACAATACAAATCCCAAGAGTAGATATATGGAGTTTCAGTAGAATTATTTTTGCTGTATCTTAATTTTTAGTCAAGATTCTTTTTGTTCATCAGTTTATATCTTAATTAATGTTGACTTTCAAAAACAAATACTGACTCTCTATTTTTCTCAGACAGTGACAAACACATTTCCTAGTTTATTGTAAATGCAGGAATAGAGTTTTTCCCTTTTTTGGTTCCTCAGTTGGAGAATAGAATCCACGTGCTGTCCAGCAGAATAAAATTTGGATTTTATTTTTCTATGCAGATAGAGAAAAATTCATTCCCGTGGAAGCCCACTAACCATACATATGTAAACTGAGTTGTCAGTTGTTTCCATTGGAGATAAAAGGAAATGTCTCCGATTTCCAAGATTTACTGGGATTTCTTATGTGTTAATCGTGCAGATTTTTCTGATGACTTACTGAAGATGCTGCTAGAAATGTTGTGCTTTTGAAATTCTGCTTTTATTTAAATCTAGATTTAATTTTAAAAAAGATTCATCTTTAAATGGAACTGCTAGAATGTAAATCATAAGAAGAAAAATATTACTTTATTTAATTATTTAATTCTAGCGGGAAAACTGTTGTTCCTCCATGTAAGTGAAATATGTTTCACTGTTCATCTGTCACACATTGGTAAACCAAAAACATTACGAGGAATGGGAAGTATAAACAAAACTTCAAACAAGTAGTTGTCTTCTGTTTCCATTAATTATGATTAGGAACTTAGTGGTGTCAAACAGGAACTACGGTGGGAGGATCATGAGCTTCACCTCTCACCATCCCCCCTAAATTATGAAAGGGATCTTTTTTTGTATTTTCATTTAAAAATTCTTTTTTGTATTTTTATTGAACAAAATTAAAAAACAAAAACAAAATTGCACAGCTAGATTTTGAAAAAAACACATTTGACCCCCCCCCCATTTTCATGGATTAATACAATGCTTAGGAACTTCTTGGTAAGTTTAGAACACTAGAATTTCGTTTAGCAATGTGGAAATAGCATTCACAATAGTAAACATATTTTATATAAATTGGAGGGAAAATGACATAACGCTAAAATACAGTGAATAGAGCTGGATTATTGATCGCCTTTAATGATTTCCTAAAAAAAAAGAAAAAAACTCTAAAAGTAATGCTTTTCATATCCCTTCTAAAAAACGAAGAAAACCTTCGTTTAGAATTAGGACTTCAAAGCCTCTTCTAAACCTCAAGAGCTTGATAAATATTTAAATATTTATTTAAGAAACATTTAGGAAAGGAACTCGGGACTGCTTATGGAATATCCATGCGTCATTCCTTTATTTCAATTAAATGGAAAAAACACAATTTTTTCAGCTGAAAGTAAGGAGCAACATTGAAACTTAAAACGAACAGAAATTATTCTGTATATAATGGGGGCTGCCCCTTCCTCAACCCTTGCTCTTTACGTTAATATCTTTTATGCTTCTCATTGAAATTTGTCGACCTTTATGTCGATAATGGGGAAATTGAACTTCGGGGTTTCCTAGATCATCTTAATACTTATGATAGAAATTTGCAGTTACCCTAGAAATTAAAATTGAAAATAAAGTACCATTTTTAGATGTGCTAATTATCCGTAATACTAATAATTTGGATCTTACTATCTATAGAAAACCAACGCAAAACAATAGATATCTTCATTTTAATTCATATCACCCCCCCCCACAAGTTAAAAGAGCAGTTGTAACTTCTCTTATTGACCGTGCCCTGAACATTTGCTCCGATTCATACATAAAAGCAGAAATAAATTTTATCAGAGATATTCTTTTTGGCAACGGATACCCCATTCCTTTTGTCAATAATACGATTAACCGTAGACTAAAAAGACATTTTCGTGAAATCAACGATATTTCACAATGTGAGGCTCCGGAAAAACCCTCTAATATAATATATCTTCCGTACATCCCAAGAATCACAACAAAAGTAAAAAAATATTTGCACAAAAAATAATCTATATTTAGTTTTCACTAATAATTTTAAAATCACAAATTTTTTAAACTCCGGTAAAGATAAAACCCCAGTTAGTCGCCAAAGAGGGGTTTATCAAATACCATGCGATTGTGGCAATTACTACGTTGGCAGAACTCATCAGAATCTGGAAAGGCGGATACACCAGCATAAAGAAGACATAGACAAAGCGTTGGTTGCTAATAGTTCTAATAACTCCTTTGATTCTGCTTTAGCTAGCCATATATTTGATAATCCCAGCCACACAATACTTTTTGAAAAATCTTGTCTCATTAGTAGTGATTTGGGGATAAAACAGGTAGTTCGGAATCTATCGAAATTAGGCTCAAAATAAATAAAAATATTTCCTTAAATAGGGACTTAGGAGAGTATTCACTGAATTCTTTATACTCAAATCTAATTAAAAATGATCTAACAAAATATTTTATTAAACCAATTGACAATAGTATTGAACCCGTTACAAAAAGGCCTTTAAGACTAGCTGCTAAAAAAGCAAGATTAGCTTTGAAAAGTTGCAGTTAATAATTTTATTTTATTTCGTTTGAATTGATTCATTCTCTCTCATCATTTATTTATCAGTCCTGGTTGAACTTCGTTGGAGTAAGGATGCTGGGGCTGTTTTAAAAGTTTTTAAGAGCATTTTTAGTTTTAAACTTCGTATTTTAATGTAAGTTTTTAATTTTTCTTTAATGTTGTGCTGAAGACGGCCCTTGGATATAGGGCCTAAATATTCACCGATTTAAATTGCACTATCTTGGAAAAAAAAATTTCCCTATTGTTTTTAAGTTGTGTTTGTTTGGAAAATTCTCCCCTTGGAAAATTACCCTCCAGCACAGAAACCCCTCCCCCCGAAAAAAAAACTTACGAAAATTCCCCAATACCAAATATTATTTATGAACAATGGGCAATTTCTGGCCCTTTCCCCTGGGGCCACGGGGGCTCTTGTCATCTTCAAAGCCTACTTATTCGACCTTTCAATCATACTGAATAAAACGGCTATCTCAAAATTATGATCGGATGTATTTGGGGAAAAGGGGACGTGGGAGGGGGACTAGTTGCCCCCAGTACTTTTGGCCACTTGAAAAAAGGGCACTATAACCTTTAATTTCCGTTGGAATGAACCACAGTTTCCTAGATAGGAGCTTGAAGCCTCTGCAGTATGGTTCTCTCATATACTGAATCTGATGGTGTGATTTTCATTAAGTTCGCTTGACCGCTCATAACTTTTGAGGAAAATTAAATGAATGAATTTTATGAACTTAATGAATTTTATATATTTCGAATCAGCATTAAAAATAATTTCTTTTGATGTATCTGTTGTTCACAAAATTCCGTTTTTTAGAGCTTCGGCTACTAGTGAGCCGAGTCGTTCCTTGCTTGCTGTTCGTTATAATGAACTGTTTGATAGGCCAAATTAGTCCTTATTTTAAAATTGCAGTAGTAGGCTGCCCATAAAAATTTTGCAAAATGCAGGCGAAGTATATAGAAATCTCGAAATCTTGTGAATCTCGGAATTTAAAATTTCGAGATTTTTGAGGGGGAGGTAAGGGTACGAATCCAAAGCCCCCTTACCCTTTCTTTGCACACGGAGGCCAAAGAGCATTCAGATGTGTCAAATTACTGAAGTTGATTCTATTGGAATGCAAGGAGTCTAATTTTACAGTAAAATTGATGCCCTTTGGGTATTGTTACACAAAATCTCGAAAATACTGCTTAAGCTCTTTTTATAAGCACAACGATTTGATTTCTCCTTTAATCCGCTTTAATTCAATATATATATATATATATATATATATATATATATATATATATATATATATATATATATATATATATATATATATATATATATATATATATATATATATATATATATATATATATATATATATATATATATATATATATATAATATATATATATATATATATATATATATATATATATATATATATATATATATATATGCTAGGGCGGGTATTTTATGTAGTAATTAAATAAAAAAAAACAAGTTCTTTTAACTGAAAGTAAGGAACGACGTTAAAACTTCAAACGAACAGAAATTATTCCGTATATGAAAGGGGCTGCCCCCTGCTCAACACCTCGCTCTTTACGCTAAAGTTTTTTGTTGTTTAAAAAAATAGAGTTGTGAGAAAGTCAAACTTCAGCGTAAAGAGCGAGGCGTTGAGGAGGGGGCAGCCCCTTTCATTTACAGGATAATTTATGTTCGTATTAAGTTTTAACGTCGTTCCTTACTTTCAGTTAAAAACCTGTTTTTTTTATTTAATTTTTGAACGTTTTTGAATTAATGCAGATTTTGATTTTGGCTCACCGTACATGACTAATTAAAACAAAATTTGTTTTTATTAATTTTACTTTTATTTGGTTAAATGGCTTTCTCGAAACTTGTTTAATTTTATTTACGAACGTTTTTATTATTAATAAATATACGTAACTTACGAATTAACTTACGTATGACCCAGATGACTCCTTTATTGTTGACTTGCAATTATCTTTCCAAATATGGTTCAAGACGAACTTCTATAATCATATATTTTAATACGTATATTAGGAGGTTCGCCTCCTAGTTAGTACCTCGCTCTTTAAGCTAAAGTTCAAATTTTTTTCCAATTCTTTAAAAATGACCCCTTAATCACAAAGGCCGTTTTTTAGAATAAATAGCTCTTATGAAAGTACTAAAAAATCTTTGGCTTAAAGAGCAAGGTATTGACTAGGAGGTGGACCCAATCATATACGTAATATTTTCTGTTCGTTTTAAGTTTAGATGTTGCTGCTTACTTTCAGTTGAAAAACTTGTTTTTTTTATATTTAATTTCTGATCTTTTTTTTAAATATTGCTGGGAAATCCGGCGCCCACTTCATAGCAATGTCGCTTCCCCCATGAAAACTTCCTTCACGGAAAGATCCTCCCACATAACCGCCAGCCCACCCCTCCCCCCCCCCCCACTACAAAAAAAATCCCCCCTGAAAACTTCTGTATACTTCCCAATAACCAATACTATATGTTAACATTGGGTAAAGTTCATAAATTTCAGCCCTCCCCCGGGGACTTCGGGGGACTAAGTCATCCTAAAAGACATAGTTAGCGTATTTTCGACCATGCTGAACAAAATGACTATCTCAAAATTTTGATTAGATGACTTTGGGAAAAAAATGAGCGTGGGAGGGGGCCTAGTTGCCCTCCATTTTTTTGGTCACTTAAAAAGGGCACTAGAACTTTTAATTTCCTTTCCAATGAGCCCTCCCACGATATTCTAGGACCGCTGGGTCGATACGATCACCCCTGGGAAAAAAAACAAAAACAAAACCAAAAAAAAACAAATTAACACGCATCCGTGATCTTTCTTCTGGCAAAAAATGCAAAATTCCACATTTTTGTAGATAGGAGCTTGAAACCTCTTCAGTAGGGTTCTCTGATACGCTGAATATGCTGGTGTGATTTTCATTAAGGTTCTATAACTTTTAGAGGGTCTTTCCCCCTTTTCTCGAAAATCAGTCAAATTTTCTCAGGCGCGTAACTTTCGATGGGTAGGATTGAACTTGATGAAACTTATATATTTGAAATCAGCATTAAAATCTGATTCTTTGTATTTATCTATTGGTATCAAAATCCCGTTTTCTAGAGTTTTGGTTACCATTGAGCCGGGTCGCTCCTTACTTACAGTTTGTTACCACCAACTGTTTGAAAAATTGACTCTGAAAGATTTGTAATAATTCAAATATTCCAGGAGTTCAAGAATCGATAATTGAGTGTGTGAGAACAAGTGACAATCAAAGAGTATCCCACCATTTTTGTACTTTGGAAAAGCGTCCAGATTCCATTACAAGGACCTGCAATGACATCCCGTGCCCACCAAGATGGAACATTTCGGAATTCTCCACCTGCAACAAACCTTGTGGTGGAGGTATTCAGACAAGAGAGGTAAGGTCATTGTCTTTCTTTCATGCAGCGACTGGTCAAAAGATGAGTCGTATTACGCTATTACGGTCAATTTAAACACTTGTATGTAAGTACAAACCTAATGGTGAAACAGCCTCTTGATAATCACCTTCCACGCCACAGTCGTGGGCTAGTTGAAATCAGTATGGGATTTGGCTTATGGAAAAACACATTTTAAATGGTAGAATTTTTTTCTGAATACCCTTGGATCATTTGCAACCGCCCCCCTCTCTTTTTCTCCGTTGAGTCAATTGGGGCATCTCTTCATGAAAGGATTGGTGAAAACTTTAAGCTAGATCTTTTTTCAAGTGCAAAGAAAATTTACTCACTTATGATTTCGCTAGATCGAGCAATAAATTTAACAGGCTGGTGACTGTCCTTTCTAGTGTGTCTGAACTAAGCATTACAACAGACTGTGCAGTCCATTACAGCAGATCAACTGACTGAACAGACTGCTTAGCGTCAAAGTACTGTGTGTTCACTGTACATTGGTGTAGAACCTCCACGGCCGGATTGAAATCTTTGGTGCCCCTAGGACCAAGCGTTTTGGCCCCTAGGCCCAAGAATTTTTTTCGGGGAGAGACAGATTTATGGGGAAATCCGCGAAAATTTGGGGATAGTGGATATTCGCGGGGATATTCCCTGAACAGAAGGCAACTGATGAGTGATGAGCCAAAAGTAATACAAGAGAGAGGTGATACCGAGCTCTCAGCTGTCACTCTTGGGTGACATCAGACCATGGGTGCCCATAAGGGGTAGCAGGGGGGGGGCATCGCCCCCCCCTGGCTGAATGATGCTGCCTTTTTTATATTTTTGTTCTGAGATTTCTATTATATAGCATTAAAAGTGCCAATTAGACGAGGTTTGCCCCCCCCCTGGAATTCAGCTTATGGGCGCCCATGCATCAGACAGCTTATAAGCGGCTACGAATTCTTGTGCTGTTTTAAAATCACTTTTCTGTGAAGTACACCATTCTCTAATGTAATGAAGTAATCTTCTCTGTAAAGTACACCTGGCACTTTGACGATGAATTACATCAATCTAGTTTTTCTTAAGAAAAATAAAATCGCTCAGTGTTTTTTTTTTTTTTGCACCCTTCGGAAAAGTGTGCTCTTAGGCCCGGGCCTAGTGGGCCTATGCGTAAATCCTGGCCTGAGAACCTCCATTAACATTACCTTATACTGAAGTTTTCGTACAATTTTTAAGATTATGTAAGGTCAAGAGATTTGATGTGCTATACCTAATATTTTCAAAAGGCATGCTAAAGATAAGCCATATAGTCTGTACAGAACACTTCATAAAATTTGCCTTTGGTCTAAAAAAGTGCCACAACATCTGTAGTTCCGCTACAAACTTCTTTCAAGGCATATATTACATGTTCAAGCTATTTTTTTTCCGTTTCCAGATATAGCCATACTGGATTATTATTACTCACAGATGCTTATTATCAAGTTACAGATTAGAGATAAGACATATACGATTTGAATCATATATCTGAGCCTTCATGTGACATTTTGGTGCAAATTTTGATGTTTAGTGCAAAAAGCTCCCTGTGAATTTTGTCCTAAACGTAAAACAATTAATTAACCTTATGTAATCAAACTCCAGTGAGTGGTTCACTCTTGCTCCCTGTTTCTGAAGAATATGAAGGCAAAATTTCTTAAGAAGAAGCTAATATCAATTTTTTTTTTAGTGTGCCATCTATTTTAGGGTATGAACAATTCTACCACTGTGTAAGATTCAAATCTTTCTTTTTTTTTTTTAAATTTACACAAGAACACCTTTAGCCAAAAAATAAGATAATGTTTGCTCATTAAAAATAGACTAAAAATATGTCTGTAAACATGACTTTTTTCATAAAAAAAAAACTGATTTAGCTTTATTTTAACTCCATTTAGACACAAATTTAATTTAGCTATATACAGGGCAAAACTTAGAAATGTGCACATAGACAATGCGAACTTTAGGCTTGTTCATTGTATATTCATTGTTTATGGCACAAAGAAAAACATCCAAAATCGTATTTAGAACTTATCGAGGCCAATAAGACATTAAACAAAATAGGATATGTAACTTCAATCAAATTATCTTACTATTATAAATCAAATCAGAAATTGGGCAAGAAGAAAAAGTATGAATTTTTACCTTCACATCACTTTTGCTTATTTGGTCGAAAAGTTTCTTTGAAACCCAAGCTTGGTTTCAAAATAAAGTTCATACAAATTCTTTTTTCTTTGAGTGTTTTATTGTAACTAGTCTATGTACGTAATGAGCATCTCTTTCTATAGCGCTTTTATCACCTCGTTATTCGCTTGAGGAATCACTTAGGAACCGCTTAATCCTTCATTATCTAGATAAGCAAGTGCTGTTGAAGGGAAAATAACCATCCTGTAATTTAGGGAAAATATAAGGAAGGCTATTGGATACTTATTAGTTCTCCTCAAGGCTGTGAGTAGCTGGAAAGACCACGTAAACGGGTCAATTAAGTTATCTATTTGAGAGGGGAGGGGGAGGCAGGGATCTAGAAGTGGATTGACAGGGGTGTGCATTACCTTAAATAGGATTATTAAATGTCCAAGAGAAATAATTCATTTATTAATGTCTTTCGGGTTTAACTATATATTAGTTGTTTTTTTACATTCGACTTTGCCCCAAGGTAGATTATTTCCATCTGTGCAGTCCAACAAATCTAAAAGGTTGGGTGCCCCTGTGCTGGGGTATTCTTACCAGGGTCACATCTAGGAATGATTAAGAAGAGGATTAAGCCGTTTTGGGAAGTTCAACTATACAAAACATGTCTTAAGGTCATTTGGGCAATTACACAGCCGAAAAGTTGGTATCTTATGCTTTTTTAATAGTCTTTTTTAGGGAGAGGGTTAATGTCTATACCCAAATGTGTTTGGTCTAGACTACCACCACAGAAAAGTATTTTATATTAAACTGAAGTTTAAAAAGTTATAATTAAACACCTATGGTGTTTAATCCAGCCGTTCATGAAAATTTCCCAACCAATTTCAACATATTCAAAGCCTCTTGGAAAGAGGCTCCAGCCGTCTATTCAGAATCACGAAATTTCGTATTTTTCTAAATATTAGTTTAAATGGTCTTCAAAAAAAGATTCTGAAACAAAGTAAAGAATAATAATAAACGAAACCCGAACGGAACTGGTCATTTAATGATGCAAACTTAAAACAAACAGAAATTACTATGGTACCTATGTATTACTATAATACAGAGTAGAGAAGTGAAGTTGGTGGATGCTAATGAAATAAAACAAATTATGATGAAAATACAATATTTTAGTAACAAAATTATGAAAACTACAACAAAGAATTATGGAGGGGGGGGGCAGAGAGCATTATATTAAATACGTAACCTAAACTAACCAAAATACCAACTAAATTTCTAATTAAAATATAGCTGTAATGTAGTTTCCCAACGAGCCAAAGCTAATTGTCTGGTATAAACACCGTGAAAACCGGGTATTGTCTTGAAATCATGGGTATTAGGGGGTATGCCTCCTAGTCATTACCTCGCTCTGTACGTTAGAGTTCGAATTTTCTTCCAATTCTTTAAGAATGACCCTTTAATCACAAAGGCCGTTCAATTAGAATAAATAGCTCTTATGAAATTACTAAAAAAAACTTTACTATAAAGAGTGAGCTATTGACTAGGGGGTGAACCCCCTCATATACGTAATAATTTCTGTTCGCCTTAGGTTTTGATGTTGCTCCTTACTTTCAGTTGAAAAACTTGTTTTTTTATTTAATTTCTGATCGTTTTTTTTAAATAATGCTGGGAAATCCGGCGCCCCCTTCATAGCAATGTCCCTTCCCCCATGAAAACTTCTTCCATGGAAAGATCCTCCCATGTAACCCCCGACCCACATCCCCCCACTACCAGAAAAAAGTCCCACCTGAAAACGTCTGTATACTTCCCAATAACCAGTACTATATGTAAACATTGGGCAAAGTTCATAACTTGCAGCCCTTCTCCCGGGGACTGTGGGGTTTTTAGTCATCCTCAAAGATTATTATATTATATTTTATTGACCATGCTGAACAAAATTGTTATCTCAAAATATTGATCGGGTGACTTTGGGAAAAAATGAGCGTTGGAGGGGGCCTAGTTGCCCTCCATTTTTTTGTCACTTAAAAAGAGCACCAGAACTTTTAATTTCCGTTCGAATGAGAGCCCTCCCGCGATATTCTAATACCACTGGATCGATACGATCACCCCTGGGAAAAAAAAAAAAAAACAACAAACAAATAAACACGCATCCGTGATCATTCCTCTGGCAAAAAATACAAAATTCCAAATGTTCGCAGGTAGGGGCTCGAAACTTCAACAGTAGGGTTCTCTAGTACGCTAAATTTGACGGTGTGATTTTCATTCAGATTCTATGATTTTTTAGGGGTATTATCCCCTTTTGGAAAATAAGGGAAATTTTCTCATGCATGTAACTTTTGATGGGTAAGATTAAACTTGAAGAAACTTATATATTTGAAATCTGCATAAAAATTTGATTATTTTGTTGTATCTATTGGTATCAAACTCCGTTTTTTGGAGTTTCGATTACTTTTGAGCCGGGTCGCTCCTTACCACAGTTCATATAATTATCCAGTATGATCATTCCCTATCTCACCCATTATAAAAACCCGGACCGGGGTGCGAGTGCTCCAGAGAACGTAGAAACATAAGCGGCGTCAGATCTTTTCACGGGTAGACAAGTCAGACGCGAAACAATCGGAAACAAGTGGAAACCCGCTATTAATAACTGCACGAAGAAGTGGGAGGAGCTTTTTGTTCGCACCGAGAACGAAGACCAGAAATGATCTGCGATAAGCTTACTGGATAATTATATGAACTGTGCTCCTTACTTACAGTTCGTTACCACGAGCTGTTTGAAAACTGTTAAAAAATTTCTGGCTTCTTTCTTTCTTTCTTTTTTTTTTTGTTTGTTTGTTTGGCTTGTCGTCTATTCACTTTTTTTTTGCTGTCTATTATGAATAAGTTTTATTTTATCATATAGTTGTGGGGGTACTGGTTAAGAAAGCGGTAAACACGCGACAATTGCACAGGGAAAAAACTAGTCAAATGGGTTTTTTTCAATAGAGAATTGGATTCCATACCATGGTTTGTCATTGCGTTTACAATATTTAAACTTTTGTTTTTGGGTTTTAGGAAAAAAAAGGCACCTAGGTTAGGTTAGGCTAGGTTAGGTTACGTATTTAATATATGCTATGCTTTACCCCACCCCCCTAGTGTGCAATTATATAGCCCAAATTTGTTTCTAAGCTATTAAATTTTCATCCTATTTTGTTTTATTTCATCAGAATTAAGGAAATTTCGCTTACCGCGTGTTTACCACTTTCTTAACCAGTACCGTTGTGGGTCACAATCAAATTTGAATTGTAGAGTTTGTATCTCGTAACCGACTATAATATTGATATGGTTTTTAAGCATTTTACTTTGGTAGAATAACAAGGACGGTTTGCGTAAACCCAGGTTTGAAAACATTGGTAAATATAGACTTGGTTTTCTTTGCTAACTTAGAATAATCTCATTGAATATGAGACAAGTAAATTGTTAATCGATTGTGTATTCTATACGAAAAACGTATAAATTTGAGCTTCTTCCAGACATTTGTCGTCTTTTAGTTCTTGCCAGGTTTTGCTTACTCAGTTGCCAAGCTGGAAGGGGTTTAGTGGAATGTCTTTGTCTTAAATTGAAAAAAAAAGCGAGGAACTGCAGCAATAATGCTATTGGCCTTCCAGGAAGCAAGGCTGAACATTCTTTATCCAAATTAAATAATAATAATAAAAAAAAAATCTACTGAAAGTAAGGAGCAACATTAAAACTGAAAACGAACAGAAACTATTACGTATATGAGGAGCTTTCCCCCTAGTCAATACATTGCTCTTTACGCTAAAGTTTGAATTTTGTTCCAATTCTTTAAGAATGACCCCTCAATCACAAATTCTGTTTAATTAGAATAGATAACTCTTTTGAAAGTACTAAAAAAACTTTATCTTTTTCTGTATATTCTTGTTCTGTATATTAAGTAAATTATAGAATACACAATAATGTGATTAAGAACGAAACGCATTACCATGTGGAGTATGTGCTGACACTGGTAGATTTTTGTAAAGTTCTTCGATATCTTAATTCGAGGTGCTATCTCATAGATGTTGGTCTTCTGACAATTTGGGCCGAAATCGCCACTATGGAGTCCAAATGTGGTGGAACACGGGGTTCTATTGAGCTGTTTTTACTCACTCGATTTAAAAATAAATTGTTAGAACAATGCATTTATCCCATTTGTTTGATGCAATAAAAGACCCAACGTAAAAAAAAGGAATGGGAGGGGTCAGCCTCTGACCATTCAATAAGTTAGTTTACAGGCGGAAATTTATCTAATTTTCTTATGGGACTATTTGTGCCTTGGACAAATACTAATCGTGAATTTAATTATAGCGTGGACTAATCTCAGTCCTAATTGTAACCCATTATACTTTAGCGTGCATCTATATTATAAAGCATGTAAATAGAAGATGAGCCAAATAAAACTTTCAAATTAATTTCAATAATAACCGTTCATTTTATATTGACTGCATGTATGTTCAGAAAAATGCACCGGCGCGTGACAGTATGTCTTCTGATAGTAATATACTCTATGCTATCTTTTCTATAGTTTTGAACTGACTGGCTCTCAGGATTCTCCCTCAGTTTTATTTTGGCCTTTTATTGTGTAACCCAAGAGTGTTGCTTTATGGCACAAAGTGGGGAAAGACGGAACTACGTAATCTTCTGATCTTTTTTGTTGCTAAACAACGACACTCAAAATGTCAATTCAAATAACCATCCTCCCAAATTTTCTACGATAACTGGCTGGAAACGATCACCCCTGTTGACCATCCTTTTCTGGAAAAAGTAATGAAAATTGGTGATTTTCTTAGATAGAGGTCTGAAACGTCCATTATAAAGCTCTTATTCATTTTGAATTTAACGGTGTAATTGTCATTGAGATAACTCCCCTTTTGGGGTGTATTTTGTCTATTTTTTCTAAAATTTATTTTGAAAAACGTGCTAAGAACGTCCAAAAAGTGTTGAAAACGAACAAATCAAACTTAAAACGAATAGAAATTACCATGAATGAATAAATGAAACCGAAAAGGAACAGATATTGAAATGAATAATCACGTCCATCTTAAAAATAACATACTGTACTTTGGATTAATAAATATAAGTTCATATAAGTTTATTAATCCACATTCATAAACAAATAAATAAATTAAACAACACTTTCACGCTGGAGAAAACCTACGAAGGTTTGTGATCGCGCGAAACTCCACGTAGATACTCTCCTATTAACTCAACTATTTACATAAACCTCAACTATTTGATTAAAACTATTATAAATAAACCAAAAATAGATAAACTATATCCTATATATATATATATATATATATATATATATATATATATATATATATATATATATATATATATATAATATATATATAATATATATATATATATATATATATATAATATATATATATATATATATATACATATATATATATATATATATATATATATATATATATATATATATATATATATATATATATATATATATATATATATATATATATA
Source organism: Artemia sinica (assembly GCA_027921565.1). Taxonomy (NCBI): domain Eukaryota; kingdom Metazoa; phylum Arthropoda; class Branchiopoda; order Anostraca; family Artemiidae; genus Artemia; species Artemia sinica. The sequence continues at coordinate 34,803,397 of CM051264.1, forward strand.
TATATATGTATATATATATATATATATATATATATATATATATAATATATATATATATATATATAATATATATATATATATATATATATATATACATACATATATATATATATATAATATTATATATATATATATATATATATATATATATATATATATAATATATATATATATATATATATAATATCTATATATATATATATATATATATATATATATATATATATATATATATATATATATATATATATATATAAATAATAATCATAGTAATAATAATAATAGTAAAAAAAAAGAAAAAAAATATAGAAAAATAAATAAATAACTGAATTAAAAATGATAATACATAAATAAAATATAAAAGAAAAATAATAATAACCAATCCAGTCTCCATCAGTCACTATACTCAGCTCCCTCTCCCCTCCCCCACCCTGCCAACCTTACCTTAGCTCCTACCCACCCTTACGTTTCCAGCCCACCCTTACCTCTTCAGCTCTTCTTCCTCCCCTACCCAACCTACCAACAATAATAAAATTTAACAAATTCCCCCAAAAATTAATCTTTTAAATTCTTTTTAAATTGAGGTACATGTTCTGCCGCTCTAATGATCAATGGTAGGTCATTCCATACTGATGGACCCAGGTGTTTCATTGAAAATGAAGACCTGGTACCACGACGCAAATCAACAACTATATTATCACTTTGCCTAGTACCATAATTATGCTGGTCACTATTAATTTGGTAAAAATTCTTAAAAACATCAGGGGTTAAACCATTCTTACACTGAAACACAAATACTGCAGCTTGGTAATCTCTTATCTGACCTGCATTAAGGAGCTTCAGGGACCTAAAACAAGCACATGTCTCATGTACATCCTGGACATACCTACCGATTGTTCTAACAGCTTTATTTTGTAGAACTTGCACTCTTCTATAGTTGCATAAGAAGTTACTGCTTCATAGGATGCAACCGTAGGAGATATATGGATAAATTAACGAATAATATATAGTTAAAAGTATTCTTTGAGGGAGAAAGTGCTGCAGACGTCGAAGCATTCCAACCCCACGGGCAATTTTTGATGAAATTGCGTCACTGTGACACTTCCGTGCCAGATGGCAATCAAGATAAAACCAAGGTAGCGGAGATGATCAACTTGCTGAACCAGATTACCACATAAAGTTACCTGGCCAGACACATCCAGTGGTGTACCAACTCTACAAAACGTCATTAAAAATGTCTTGCTAACATTTACACACAAAAGACTTAATGAAGTGAAAATCTCCAGCCTTTTTAATGCGAGATTCGCTTTTTTCACCAGGTCCTTCACAGATGAGGCAAACACAGTTAAAACGGTATGATCAGCAAACGAATTAAGACACACATCTTTCAAATAAAGACGCATGAGATCAACATAGATGAGGTAAAGCAGGGGACCTAACACTGATCCTTGTGGTACTCCACACATCACTGGAAATGCTGCTGAACCCACATCATTCAATACTACTTTGAGGGATCTCCCTGTGAGGTAACTTTCAAACCACTTCAAGCACTTTCCACGGACACCTAACGACTCCATCCGACTTAGCAGAGTTTGAAAACAACTGTATCGAATGCTTTGCGAATATCTATAAATATAGACAAAGGTGTTTCACCTCTGTCCATACCACTGTTGATTGATTCTATAAGTTGTTGCAAAGCATTCGTCGTTGAGTGACCTTTGCGAAATCCGAATTGGGTCTCACTCAGCAAATCATTAGTATGTACGAAACAATATAGACGTTTATGAACAACTTTTTCTAATAATTTCGAAAACAGTGGAAGGATTGAAATCGGTCTCCAACTCTCAATTTCCTTTTTAGGGCCACCTTTATGAAGTGGTATCACTTTCGCAACTCTTGGCTGGTCAGGAAAAATGCCCTTTTCAAGTGACAGGTTTATAATAAAAATCAGACACGGTAGAATATAATGCATTATTGCCTTAAACGCTCGAAGAGATAAGCCGTCCACTCCCGCAGAATTTGATTTCAGAGATTTTATTATTTTAAGCAGTTCATCACTTGTACACGGATCAAAGGCTAATTCAAAACTCTCACATCTATTATCACATATAATGTATTCTTGAACCTGTTGACATCTTTTTTTTTTACACTATTTTGCACTTTAATACCAATGTTGGAGAAAAAATTACCAAATTCATTTGCAATTCCAGACTTATCATCAGAGGCGAACCCTTCAAGTTGTACTTCATTCCTTCCAATTTCAGCATTCCCATTGGTCACTTCATTTATCAGTTTCCAAGTTTCTTTCATATTTCCTTTACAATTTGAAAACTTTCTATCGTAATATTCGGCCATAGCTTTTTGACGCAATTTATTCACTTAATTGCGCTGTTTTTTGAACAATTCATACGAAAGATCACTTTTATCATCTAGATATCTTTGATAAAGCTCAATCCTTAGCTTTCTTTCTTCCAGTATTTTACTCGTTATCCATGGCTTACGGGGTTCCTGTTTCTTCACTTTCATTACCTTAATAGGACGCTCACTATCATAAATGGGTAGAATAACTGACATTAGATTATCAAGTGCTCTCGTAGGGGATTCTTCTTCAGAAAACACTGGGGTCCAATCGATAACACTAACCTCCTCCACAAACTTTTGAAGATTCCCTTTTTTTATTAACCTTGTCTTTATTTTCTTTTTATTTGATCTGTGCAACTGACACTTCATAACACTTACCAATGGAAGATGGTCAGAACAAGGAAAGGCGACAACGTCAGCAAAACAAAGCTTCAAATTGGCAGAACGAACGAAGATATTATCAATTAGGGTTGCACTCTTTCCAGTAATCCTCGTGGGTACACTCACAAGCGGGTATAGATCATTCGCTATCATAAAATTTAAAAAATCAACATTGAGATTAGATAAATAAAGCAGGTTAAAATTAAAATCACCCATAACAATATGACTGACTAGCTCCAGACGGTACCTTTGAAATCAGCTGACTCATACCTCCCACAAAATCCTCCAGGTGAGCACTGGGCGGCTTATACACCATACTAATATATTTTTTCTCCCATCAAATTCAATTTCAATTGAAAAAACTTTTACCTTACCTTCAATCCATATACTAAGATCATCCCTTTCATTATAATTCAGCCCATTCTTTACAAGGAATCCAATACCACCACGACCCATCACCACTCGGTTCTTAACACAAAGATCGTAACCTGGAAATGAATATAGTGAGAGAGACTGGTTTGAACTAAAAAATGTTTCACATAATCCTATAATATCAAAAGAAGAAGAAAATTGTTCAATTAATTCTAAAATATCCAGGTAGCTTGTAGTCACGTGAACATTCCAAGTACGGCCTTGATCAGACCACACACTGCGATTTCCAAACTTATCTCTTGAAGCGCTCAGAAGATTGCGCTTACGTTTCGTAAGGTTCTCAGCTACAAATATGCCTGAGCCACTAAGCTGCTTCTTTGCTTTAAACACATGGCGAGCTATTTCTTTTGATCGAAACTGGACGAGAACAGGGGCAACTTTATCTTGTCTTTGAGCATTATTTGTTCCAACTCTAAATCGCTGAACACTAACTATGTCTGAATCCTTAATATTAGTTAGACCCATCTTGACAAACAATACGCGCTTCGTGGTGTCCCCTACACTCTGCGAAGGAATCTGCTTCACACCATTAAACAAGAGGGAATCACTTCTCCCTTCCTGCTCAATGTCGTCTAGCTTGAGCTCAAGCTGATTCACGTGATTTTGCAACAAATTAATCATATGCATGCATGTTTTTAGATGTTTCTCAATCAGTTCAAATTTAGGATAAAACTGAACATGTACTGCATCATAGATTTCAGAAACCATTGTTTCAACTGGAAACTTAGGATTAAAATTAGCTGTAGTCTGCAAAGTCGATTTTTTCAGCTTTTCGTTAATTTTTATCTCGATTTCTTTAGTTAGATTTTGTTTTGTAGCCAGAAGTTCATTCTCTGTAGCCACTATAAGTCTACGGAGATCAGCAGCGGGATCTGAGAGTAGATTATCCGTTACCGAATCTTGCCCTTTTCTTAGAAACTGGCGGTAACATCAGGATGATTTTTTAGCTCTGCAAACGCATGATTAACACCCTTAATTTTCTTTGTTGATGCCTTCTCATTGGCATCAAAACTAAGTAAACTCGCGACGGGCAGAACTTGACGGTCGTGTTTTTTGCCGTAGCAAAAAACAACAAATTTGCTGTCTCCGGTATTTGTCTTCATAATTTCTAGGATTCGAATCGGCCAAAGGGGATAACCCGCAAATTTGGCGAGGAACAAATCTCCAATTTTAACGTTAGCCGGATCCATGACGGTAACAATAAATACAAAAAATCAATAGAATTTTAATTTAAATAGCATCAGATAGAGACGAAATGAAACTTATCTTTATTTGGGCAGGCCCACGGATGGCAGTGGCAATCACCTTATTGGTTGGTGGCCCGATGGACCGTAGAGACCTGCTGATTTTTAAGCATCGTACTCTGACATCCAGAACACCATCCACATATAATATTCAATTTTCTCCACACACCACAGTAGGCTAACGTATCCAATTTTCTCAATTACACATGAATAAGTAAAAAATACAATGGTGAATGTCCGAAAATATCAATTTATTCTTTCACTTATTGCGAAACTGTCCACTGTAATTTATTCTAAATATAATCCAGCTTAAAAACAAAACAGATGTTTACAGGTCAGATGCCAAACAAGAACTCAAATGAAGAATAAAACAAGCAAAAACTGAAATTACTAATCAAGACAAGCGTAAGACGAATAAAAATTACCACAAATAACTGCCGCTTAAACCCTTTAAAAGCTAGAGTGTCCCCTCAAACGCTAAAAGCTTTAAAAGCTAGAGCAGACCCCCAACTTAATTTTTGTTTTTGTATTCAGATCCTCTTGGCCCAGGAGCTTACAGACAGAATTTACAACCCTTTTGAAAAAAAGTTTGTTTAGCCCTTTTTTGGACCCTATTTATGGGGAAAGCAACTTTTTCATTTAAACTTTTCTTTGTACATTGGAGCCTGGGGTCTCCTTGACCCAAGGACTTACAGATTTAAGTTCCAAGACAATCAGGACAATTGTTTTTAGTTTTTTGGGTTTTATTTTTATGGGCCGCTGTCCCCAATCTAAAGTGTTTCTGTATAATTAGAGCCCCTTGTCGAGAGACATCCAGGCACAAACTTTAAATTGATCTGAGACAAAAACTTTTTGATCTTTTTTGTGTGCCCTTTTAGCATTCTCCTCCCAATAAAAAGTGGAAGTCCCTTGATCTTAAAAAAGGTTCCTGGAAGGTTTAAACCAATCAGAAACCAAAATCCAACATACTCATGTTTTTTCTGCAATGAAACTTATTCTTGAAAGAAGGGCAATTCGCATAATTTAGGGCCCTTATCCTTCAGGTTGCGTGGATCATGCTATTCCTGGAGGCATATTTATGGGACTTTTTGACCATTCTGAGAAAATGGCCATCTGAAAATTTTAATATGATGTCCCGAGGTAGAGGGGACTACGGTGGACGCCCTATAAATCAATAAGTAATAGACAACAAATTGGTTCACCCTTGTCCTACGTTTCTTCGACCAGCCCTTTCATAAGAAGTTGCCAAAGGAAAGAAATGGTGTACTGGAGGCCCTTCGCATTTTACTAAGTGAACTTTGCAAGAGTCAGAACTCGCATGGGAAAAGAATATACCAAAAAAACTATAAACTAAACATGTGAATTACGTCAGTCTTTACGAATTCAAAGCTACTACGTTGATTATTATTACCATGAATGGTTTCTATTATAGCAAGAAATACGAATCTATATGGGCATATTACTATATAATAGGCAGTTTTGCTCTTCATAAGCATAAAGATTTGAGAGAAATTATGATTATAACTTTATTCTCAGACCTACCGTACTAAGACTAATTTTCCAGTAGGGGAATGTCAGAGAAAGCTCATTATTTAATTCCCTTTCAAATTTTTATTTTTTTTATATTTTATAAAACATTCTACCTTTAAAGACGACGAGCTGGTGATGTCATAGTCCCTAACTAAATGAAGGCAGAATATCAGTACTGAATTAAAAAAAAAAAAAAAAACAAGTTTTTTCAACTGAATGTGAGGAGCAACATTAAAACTCAAAACGAACATAAATTATTCCGTAAATGAAGGGGTTGCCCCCTCTTCATTACCTTGCTCTTCATGGTAATGTTTTTTAACACTTAATTTTTTTTTATTCTAATTAAACGGCCCTTATGTTTGGGGAGTCGTTCTTTAGAATTGGGACAAACAGCCAAACTTTAGAGTAAAGAGCAAGAAATTGAGAAGAGGGCAGTCCCTCATAAAAAACCCTCTTCTCCCGTAGAATTCCCTTTGGACAATTCCATCGTCACTGAAAAACACTATACGTAAACAATGGGTAAAATTTGTAACTTACTGACCTTTCGCCAGGGGTTATGAGGGATCATATTATCCCCAAAGGAATCGTTATTAATCCTTTCAACTATGTTGAACAAAATGGCTGTCTCAAAGTTTTAGTCGGACGACTTTGACGAAAAAAGAGGCATGGGAGGGGGGCTTGTTGACCTCCAACCTTTTTGGTCACTTAAAAAGGGCACTAGAATTTTTGATTTCCGATAAAGCGAGTCCTCCCGATCTTCTAGGATCATTGGTTTGATATGATCACCCCCGGAAAAAAAGTCCATGATATTCCTTCTGGCAGAAAATGCAAAATTTCACATTCTTGTATATAGGAGCTTGAAGCGTCTACGGTAGGGTCCGCTGATACGCTGAATCTGATTTGGTGTGATTTTCATTAAGATTTTTGGATTTTTAGGAGGTGTTTCCCCTCTTTTTCGAAAATCAGGCAGGTTTTCTCAGGCTCGTAGCTTTTGATGGGTAACACTAAACTTGATGAATCTTATGTATTTGGAATCAGCATAATAAGCCTAATTTTGGATATATCTATTGATATCAATATTCAGTTTTTTAGAGTTTCAGTTACTATTGAACCGCTTCACTCCTTACAGTTCGTTACCACGAACTGTTTGAAACACACTAAATCCTAAAAAGGTCTAAAATAATTTCAGTTTGGAGTGACTAGATTAGATAGAAAATGATGTTTCACAGCTGGCACTTTATGTAAGAATTGGAATGAGAAACAAGCTCGCCAAAGAACAGACCAATGCCCTCCCCCAAAGCAAAAAAAAACAGGCAAATTACTCAGGAAATATGGCAACATCGTAACATTCTTAATATTTGGGATTATGAGGGGGGACAGTGGTTTGCCTGGAACAAATTAAATAAGAATAAACTGATCTGGAGCAAATCGATAAAATGATCTGATATAGATAGGAACAATTCTGGCCAAGAAAGAATTTAAAAAAAACATACATTTAGATATTTCCCAGGCAACACTTACTGAAACAGCAAGACTGATAAAAATGTAGGGGTCACTTCTCTCTATGGAACTTACAAGCAAGGGGGAGATGTTATCTCAACACCCCCACCTCCCTGGAATACCAAAAAATACAAAAAGCACAAAATTTCGCAACATAAAAAAGTCATTTGATAAGGATTTGTTTTTAGCATAGAAACATTTATTTGTTTACATAGGAAAATTTATGTGGATACGCTTGATCCCCCTAAGAACTGTCACTGGTTTTTTTTTTTTTTTTTTTTTTTTTTTTTTTTTTTTTTTTTTTTTTTTTTTTTTTTTTTTTTTTTTATCTTGAGCGGTAGAGCAACATGAAACATTGGATCTCACTTTGAAAAACTTAATATCTAGTGAAAATCTTGCAATTTATATTCAAAGAGATAAATTAAAACAAATAATTATGGTTCAGTTCTTCCCTAATTTATGAAAAGCTACAAACAGGTAATTTGTATAGATCCAAAGATAAATTCTGGAAACACCGTAGAACCAATGAAATTTTGGGATGGGGGTATCTCCGAAGCCCCTCGCTTACTTGTCAAATTACTCATGAATCCCAGATCTATCTCTAAAAACATAAAACTGTCATTTAAGGTTCTTTTAAATTCAGATTTGAATCCAACTGGACTATTTATTGGAAGCCTTGACCAGATTTTCTCTTGAAAAGTATGCGTGATTACTAAAACTAGCAAAATCAAATTTAGTTGCCCTCTCCTACGTAGATTTGTTGAATTTCTTATTTTTCAATTATATCACATTCATTTTAGCTAAATATTGATCCAAATAGTTGTTTTTAATACAAACATTTGTAATTCTCAAGAATATATTGCATGTAGTGTCGTTATTTTCTTATGAGTTTAATTTATATCAAAGTATTTTGATGCTCCTGTATTCTTCTTAGCCATATATACAGTTCACTGTTGTATCTTTTTGTCTCATCAATCATTGAGTGTAAAATTTCCAGTAGTTTTTACTTTTATTCATGTTTGTTTAAATGGACCAGTCACTTCAAGTAGACAGCTTCATCGTTTTTCATCTGGATTTTCCACCTCGTGTTTGTTATTGATCTGAAAACAAAGCTTCGTTTTATGAATCTTAGCTTATAAAGAAAAATGCCCGTAATAACAATGTCAGATTGTTCTTTTTTCTGCTTGGAACATAAATTGTCGGGTAACATACCCTAGGCTATTCCAATACCTTTCTAGAAAACGTCAAAAATGTTTCCCTTGCTTTCAAAAAATAAGCTTAATATGGGTCTGCGTAAACTGATCATGTATCTACGCAAAATTTTCGTTTTATATTGATTTGATTCGATTTCCTTTCTTATTTTATTTGGGTCAGTGACGGTCTAAGATGTACTAGTAGTATACGTGTCTTCCCTCATATCTGTCCTTGCTTTCGCGTCACGGTGAAAAGTAATATCAATGTTAGTAGTAGAAATGACCCTAAAGGACCGAACCCCACACCATATATGGGCATAGAGTCCCTAGGGGAAATGGATTTCTGAGAAATTGATTGCGTAATCAAAGTGTGTCAATGACCTCTTTTTCCAAAGTCGATTTATTTGTTGTTGTTAATGGATGTCAACATCAATTTATGTCTGTTTTATGGTTTTTGTCAGTGAGAATGAAAAAACAGGAATTTTCTCACTTTGATGGATGTTTTCTGGATTATTGAGTCTAATGGGGAACAGGGTCAATGACACTTCGTTCAAGATCAATTAATTTGTTGTTTGGCGAATGTTAAGAGTTTCCAGGAATAGGAAAACAGGATCACGTGTTTCTAACAGATGATGTCATGATTGATTGATTTGTCACGAAAAGGGAATTAATTTGTTGTTTCTAAGGGGAATTATTGATTCACGAAAGGAGAATTAATTTATTGTTTCCAAGGAGAATTGTCTCCGGGACGAAGTTTATTAATATCTTTGGAGTTCGACCAGAATTGTTTCCGGGGCAAAGTTTATAAATAACTGACAGGTGATGGCAAGGTTAATTGTAACTCCGGCGAATGTTTTGATCTTAGAGATGAAGAGTTTAACGCGGGAAAAGGTTTCTTAGTAATTTCAAATGTGACAGCGCAGGGATGCGAAAACAAAGGGAACACGATGAAATTACGTTTAGAGATTATTTGGGCGAAACCGTTTTAGACATTTTAGGGAATTATTTCGACGAAACAGTTAGAGACATTTTAAAAGATGATTTAGAAGATGTTTTAGAAGAGGATTTGAGTGTGGTCGTTATAATACACAAGTTCTATTTAAACAGTGTCGTGAGGTCCCATACCCCAACCCCAAGGGGCCCCGATCCCCCTACCCCAACCCAAAGGGCTCCGATCCACCTACCCCAACCCCGAAGGAAGCCCACGGCCCCCAAAGGTTCCCCTAGGCTCCCAAAGGACCACCCGGCCCCCCAAAGGGCCCCCGGCACCCCAAAGGCCTGATTTTTCAAAGATCATTTTGGATTTCTTTCGTTGAAATGCAAGAGTTGGAATGTTTCAGTAGTGTTTGGTTGTGGTTTACCTTGTCACAGTTACATTTTCTTGATTTTTCAAAGTTCATTTTGAATTTCTTTCATTGAAATGCAAGAGTTGGAATATTTCAGTAGTGTTTTGTCGTGGTTTACCTTGTCACAGTTACATTCTCTTGATTTTTCAATGTTCATTTTGAATTTCTCTCATTGAAATGCAAGAGTTGGATTATTTCAGTAGTGTTTTGTCGTGGTTTACCTTGTCAAAGTTACATTCTCTTGATTTTTCGAAGTTCATTTTGAATTTCTTTCGTTGAAATGCAAGAGTTGGAATATTTCAGTAGTGTTTGGTTGTGGTTTACCTTGTCACAGTTACATTCTCTTGATTTTTCAAAGTTCATTTTGGATTTCTTTCATTGAAATGCAAGAGTTGGAATATTTCAGTAGTGTTTTCTCGTGGTTTACCTTACCACACTTACATTCTCTTGATTTTTCAAAGATCATTTTGGATTTCTTTCGTTGAAATGCAAGAGTTGGAATATTTCAGTAGTGTTTTGATGTGGTTTACAGTGTCACAGTTACATTCTCTTGATTTTTCAAAGTTCATTTTGAATTTCTTTCATTGAAATGCAAGAGTTGGAATATTTCAGTAGTGTTTTGTCGTGGTTTACCTTGTCACAGTTACATTCTCTTGATTTTTCAAAGTTCATTTTGGATTTCTTTCGTTGAAATGCAAGAGTTGGAATATTTCAGTAGCGTTTTGTCGTGGTTTACCTTGTCACAGTTACATTCTCTTGATTTTTCAAAGTTCATTTTGAATTTCTTTCATTGAAATGCAAGAGTGGGATTATTTCAGTAGTGTTTTGTCGTGGTTTACCATGTCACAGTTACATTCCCTTGATTTTTCAAAGTTCATTTTCGATTTCCTTCGTTGAAAAGCAAGAGTTGGAATATTTCAGTAGTGTTTGGTTGTGGTTTACCTTGTCACAGTTACATTTTCTTGATTTTTCAAAGTTCATTTTGAGTTTCTTTCATTGAAATGCAAGAGTTGGATTATTTCAGTAGTGTTATGTCATGGTTTACCTTGTCAAAGTTACATTCTCTTGACTTTTCAAAGTTCATTTTGAATTTCTTTCGTTGAAATGCAAGAGTTGGAATATTTCAGTAGTGTTTGGTTGTGGTTTACCTTGTCACAGTTACATTTTCTTGATTTTTCAAAGTTCATTTTGAATTTCTTTCATTGAAATGCAAGAGTTGGAATATTTCAGTAGTGTTTGGTTGTGGTTTACCTTGTCACAGTTACATTATCTTGATTTTTCAAAGTTCATTTTGAATTTCTTTCATTGAAATGCAAGAGTTGGAATATTTCAGTAGTGTTTTGTCGTGGTTTACCTTGTCACAGTTACATTCTCTTGATTTTTCAAAGTTCATTTTGGATTTCTTTCGTTGAAATGCAAGAGTTGGAATATTTCAGTAGCGTTTTGTCGTGGTTTACCTTGTCACAGTTACATTCTCTTGATTTTTCAAAGTTCATTTTGAATTTCTTTCATTGAAATGCAAGAGTCGGAATATTTCAGTAGTGTTTTGTTGTGGTTTACCTTATCACAGTTACATTCTCTTGATTTTTCAAAGTTCATTTGAATTTCTTTTATTGAAATGCAAGAGTTGGAATATTTCAGTAGTGTTTTGTCGTGGTTTACCTTGTCAGAGTTACATTTTCTTGATTTTTCAAAGTTCATTTTGAATTTCTTTCGTTGAAATGCAAGAGTTGGAATATTTCAGTAGTGTTTTGTTGTGGTTTACCTTGTCACAGTTACATTTTCTTGATTTTTCAAAGTTTATTTCGGTTTTCTTTCATTGAAATGCAAGAGTTGGAATATTTCAGTAGTGTTTTGTCGTGGTTTACCTTGTCACAGTTACATTCTCTTGATTTTTCAAAGTTCATTTTGGATTTCTTTCGTTGAAATGCAAGAGTTGGAATATTTCAGTAGCGTTTTGTCGTGGTTTACCTTGTCACAGTTACATTCTCTTGATTTTTCAAAGTTCATTTTGAATTTCTTTCATTGAAATGCAAGAGTGGGATTATTTCAGTAGTGTTTTGTTGTGGTTTACCTTGTCACAGTTACATTCTCATGATTTTTCAAAGTTCATTTTTGATTTCTTTCATTGAAATGCAAGGGTTGGAATATTTCAGTAGTGTTTTGTCGTGGTTTACCATGTCACAGTTACATTCCCTTGATTTTTCAAAGTTCATTTTGGATTTCTTTCATTGAAATGCAAGAGTTGGAATATTTTAGTAGTGTTTTGTTGTGGTTTACCTTGTCACACTTAAATTTTCTTGATTTTTCAAAGTTCATTTTGAATTTCTTTCATTAAAATGCAAGAGTTGGAATATTTCAGTAGTGTTTTGTCGTGGTTTACCTTGTCAAAGTTACATTTTCTTGATTTTTCAAAGTTCATTTCGGTTTTCTTTCGGTGAAATGCAAGAGTTGGAATATTTCAGTAGTGTTTTGTTGTGGTTTACCTTGTCACAGTTACATTCTCTTGATTTTTCAAAGTTCATTTTGGATTTCTTTCATTGAAATGCAAGAGTTGGAATATTTCAGTAGCGTTTTGTCGTGGTTTACCTTGTCACAGTTACATTCTCTTGATTTCTCAAAGTTCATTTTGAATTTCTTTCATTGAAATGCAAGAATTGGAATATTTCAGTAGTGTTTTGATGTGGTTTACAGTGTCACAGTTACATTCTCTTGATTTTTCAAAGTTCATTTTGGATTTCTTTCATTGAAATGCAAGAGTTGGAATATTTCAGCAGTGTTTTGTCGTGGTTTACCTTGTCACAGTTACATTCTCATGATTTTTCAAAGTTCATTTTGGATTTCTTTCGTTGAAATGCAATAGTTGGAATATTTCAGTAGCGTTTTGTCGTGGTTTACCTTGTCACAGTTACATTCTCTTGATTTTTCAAAGTTCATTTTGAATTTCTTTCATTGAAATGCAAGAGTGGGAATATTTCAGTAGTGTTTTGTCGTGGTTTACCATGTCACAGTTACATTCCCTTGATTTTTCAAAGTTCATTTTCGATTTCCTTCGTTGAAATGTAAGAGTTGGAATATTTCAGTAGTGTTTTGTCATGGTTTACCTTGTCACAGTTACATTCTCTTAATTTTTCAAAGTTCTTTTTGAATTTCTTTTGTTGAAAAGCAAGAGTTGGAATATTTCATTAGTGTTTGGTTGTGGTTTACCTTGTCACAGTTACATTTTCTTGATTTTTCAAACTTCATTTTGGATTTCTTTCATTGAAATGCAAGAGTTGGAATATTTCAGTAGTGTTTTGTCGTGGTTTACCTTGTCACAGTTACATTCTCTTGATTTTTCAAAGTTCATTTTGAGTTTCTTTCATTGAAATGCAAGAGTTGGATTATTTCAGTAGTGTTTCTTCGTGGTTTACCTTGTCAAAGTTACATTCTCTTGATTTTTCAAAGTTCATTTTGAGTTTCTTTCGTTGAAATGCAAGAGTTGGAATATTTCAGTAGTGTTTGGTTGTGGTTTACCTTGTCACAGTTACATTCTCTTGATTTTTCAAAGTTCATTTTGAATTTCTTTCATTGAAATGCAAGAGTGGAATTATTTCAGTAGTGTTTTGTCATGGTTTACCTTATCACAGTTACATTCCCTTGATTTTTCAAAGTTCATTTTCGATTTCCTTCGTTGAAATGCAAGAGTTGGAATATTTCAGTAGTGTTTTGTTGTGGTTTACCTTATCACAGTTACATTCTCTTGATTTTTCAAAGTTCATTTGAATTTCTTTTATTGAATTGCAAGAGTTGGAATATTTCAGTAGTGTTTTGTCGTGGTTTACCTTGTCAGAGTTACATTTTCTTGATTTTTCAAAGTTCATTTTGAATTTCTTTCATTGAAATGCAAGAGTTGGAATATTTCAGTAGTGTTTTGTCGTGGTTTACCTTGTCACAGTTACATTCTCTTGATTTTTCAAAGTTCAATTTGAATTTCTTTCATTGAAATGCAAGAGTGGAATTATTTCAGTAGTGTTTTGTCGTGGTTTACCATGTCACAGTTACATTCCATTGATTTTTCAAAGTTCCTTTTGGTTTTCCTTCGTTGAAATGCAAGAGATGGAATATTTCAGTAGCGTTTTGTCATGGTTTACCTTGTCACAGTTACATTCTCTTGATTTTTCAAAGTTCATTTTGAATTTCTATCGTTGAAATGCAAGAGTTGGATTATTTCAGTTGTGTTTTGTTGTGGTTTACCTTGTCACAGTTACATTCTCTTGATTTTTCAAAGTTCATTTTGAATTTCTTTCATTGAAATGCAAGAGTTGGAATATTTCAGTAGTGTTTTGTCGTGGTTTACCTTGTCACAGTTACATTCTCTTGATTTTTCAAAGTTCATTTTCGAATTTCTTTCGTTGAAATGCAAGAGTTGGAATATTTCAGTAGTGTTTTGTTGTGGTTTACCTTGTCACAGTTACATTTTCTTGATTTTTCAAAGTTCATTTCGATTTCTTTCATTGAAATGCAAGAGTTGGAATATTTCAGTAGTGTTTTGTTGTGGTTTACCTTGTCACAGTTACATTTTCTTGATTTTTCAAAGTTATTTTGGATTTCTTTAGTTGAAATGCAAGAGTTGGAATATTTCAGAAGAGTTTTGTCGTGGTTTACCCTGTCACAGTTATATTCTCTTGATTTTTCAAAGCTTATTTTGAATTTCTTTCATTGAAATGAAAGAGTGGGATTATTTCAGTAGTGTTTTGTCGTGGTTTACCATGTCACAGTTACATTCCTTGATTTTTCAAAGTTCATTTTGGATTTCTTTCATTGAAATGCAAGAGTTGGAATATTTCAGTAGTGTTTTGTTGTGGTTTACTTTGTCACACTTACATTCTCACGTTTTTCAAAGTTCATTTTGGATTTCTTTTATTGAAATGCAAGAGCTGGAATATTTCAGTAGTGTTTTGTCGTGGTTTACCTTATCACAGTTACATTCTCTTGATTTTTCAAAGTTCATTTTGGATTTCTCTCGTTGAAATGCAAGAGTTGAATTATTTCAGTAGTGTTTTGTCGTGGTTTACCTTGTCACAGTTACATTCTCTTGATTTTTCAAAGTTCATTTGATTCTTCGTTGAAATGCAAGAGTTGGAATATTTCAGTAGTGTTTTGTCATGGTTTACCTTGTCACAGTTACATTCTCTTAATTTTTCAAAGTTCATTTTGAATTTCTTTCGTTGAAAAGCAAAAGTTGGAATATTTCAGTAGTGTTTTGTCGTGGTTTACCTTGTCAAAGTTACATTCTCTTGATTTTTCAAAGTTCATTTTGAATTTCTTTCGTTGAAATGCAAGAGTTGGAATATTTCAGTAGTGTTTGGTTGTGGTTTACCTTGTCACAGTTACATTTTCTTGATTTTTCAAAGTTCATTTTGAATTTCTTTCATTGAAATGCAAGAGTTGGAATATTTCAATAGTGTTTTGTCGTGGTTTACCTTGTCACAGTTACATTCTCTTGATTTTTCAAAGTTCATTTTGATTTTCTTTCATTGAAATGCAAGAGTTGGATTATTTCAGTAGTGTTTTGTCGTGGTTTACCTTGTCAAAGTTACATTCTCTTGATTTTTCAAAGTTCCATATGGATTTCTTTCATTGAAATGCAAGAGTTGGAATATTTCACTAGTGTTTTCTCGTGGTTTACCTTACCACACTTACATTCTCTTGATTTTTCAAAGATCATTTTGGATTTCTTTCGTTGAAATGCAAGAGTTGGAATATTTCAGTAGTGTTTTGCCGTGGTTTACTTTGTCAAAGTTACATTCTCTTAATTTTTCAAAGTTCATTTTGGATTTCTTTCGTTGAAATGCAAGAGTTGGAATATTTCAGTAGTGTTTTGTCGTGGTTTACTTTGTCACAGTTACATTCTCTTGATTTTTCAAAGTTCATTTTGGATTTCTTTCGTTGAAATATGTTTTGTTGTGCTTTACCTTGACACAGTTACATTTTCTTGATTTTTGTTAGGTTAGGTTAGGTTAGCCTACGTACGCGCGCGTACGTAGGCTAACCTAACCTAACCTAACTTGATCTAGCCTAACCTAACCTAACCTAACAAAAATCAAGAAAATGTAACTGTGTCAAGGTAAAGCACAACAAAACATATTTCAACGAAAGAAATCCACAATGAACTTTGAAAAATCAAGAGAATTTAACTGTGACAAAGTAAACCACGACAAAACACTACTGAAATATTCCAACTCTTGCATTTCAACGAAAGAAATCCAAAATGAACTTTGAAAATTAAGAGAATGTAACTTTGACAAAGTAAACCACGGAAAACACTACTGAAATATTCCAACTCTTGTATTTCAACGAAAGAAAGTCAAAATGATCTTAGAAAAATCAAGAGAATGTAAGTGTGGTAAGGTAAACCACGAGAAAACACTAGTGAAATATTCCAACTCTCGCATTTCAATGAAAGAAATCCATAAGGAACTTTGAAAAATCAAGAGAATGTAACTGTGACAAGGTAAACCACAACCAAACACTACTGAAATATTCCAACTCTTGCATTTCAACGAAAGAAATTCAAAATGAACTTTGAAAAATCAAGAGAATGTAACTTTGACAAGGTAAACCACGACAAAACACTACTGAAATAATCCAACTCTTGCATTTCAATGAAAGAAATTCAAAATGAACTTTGAAAAATCAAGAGAATGTAACTGTGACAAGGTAAACCACGACAAAACACTATTGAAATATTCCAACTCTTGCATTTCAATGAAAGAAATTCAAAATGAACTTTGAAAAATCAATAAAATGTAACTGTGACAAGGTAAAACACAACCAAACACTACTGAAATATTCCAACTCTTGCATTTCAACGAAAGAAATTCAAAATGAACTTTGAAAAATCAAGAGAATGTAACTTTGACAAGGTAAACCACGACAAAACACTACTGAAATATTCCAACTCTTGCTTTTCAACGAAAGAAATTCAAAATGAACTTTGAAAAATTAAGAGAATGTAACTGTGACAAGGTAAACCATGACAAAACACTACTGAAATATTCCAACTCTTGCATTTCAACGAATGAAATCCAAAATGAACTTTGAAAAATCAAGAGAATGTAACTGTGACAAGGTAAACCACGACAAAACACTACTGAAATAATTCAACTCTTGCATTTCAACGAGAGAAATCCAAAATGAACTTTGAAAAATCAAGAGAATGTAACTGTGATAAGGTAAACCACGACAAAACACTACTGAAATATTCCAACTCTTGCATTTCAATGAAAGAAATCCAAAATGAACTTTGAAAAATCAAGAAAATGTAAGTGTGACAAGGTAAACCACAACAAAAAACTACTGAAATATTCAAACTCTTGCATTTCAATGAAAGAAATCCAAAATGAAATTTGAAAAATCAAGAGAATGTAAGTATGACAAGGTAAACCACGACAAAACACTACTGAAATATTCCAACTCTTGCATTTCAATGAAAGAAATCCAAAATGAACTTTGAAAAACGTGAGAATGTAAGTGTGACAAAGTAAACCACAACAAAACACTACTGAAATATTCCAACTCTTGCATTTCAATGAAAGAAATCCAAAATTAACTTTGAAAAGTCAAGGGAATGTAACTGTGACATGGTAAACCACGACAAAACACTACTGAAATAATCCCACTCTTTCATTTCAATGAAAGAAATTCAAAATGAACTTTGAAAAATCAAGAGAATATAACTGTGACAAGCTAAACCACGACAAAACGCTTCTGACATATTCCAACTCTTGCATTTCAACTAAAGAAATCCAAAATGAACTTTGAAAAATCAAGATAATGTAACTGTGACAAGGTAAACCATGACAAAACACTACTAAAATATTCCAACTCTTGCATTTCAATGAAAGAAATTCAAAATGAACTTTGAAAAATCAAGAAAATGTAACTGTGACAAGGTAAACCACAACAAAACACTACTGAAATATTCCAACTCTTGCATTTCAACGAAAGAAATTGAAAATGAACTTTGAAAAATCAAGAAAATGTAACTGTGACAAGATAAACCACGACAAAACACTACTGAAATATTCCAGTTCTTGCATTTCAATGAATGAAATTAAAAATTAACTTTGAAAAATCAAGAGAATGTAACTGTGACAAGGTAAACCACAACAAAACACTACTGAAATATTCCAACTCTTGCATTTCAACGATAGAAATTCAAAATGAACTTTGAAAAATCAAGAGAATGTAACTGTGACAAGGTAAACCATGACAAAACACTACTGAAATATTCCAACTCTTGCATTTCAACGAAAGAAATTCAAAATGAACTTTGAAAAATCAAGAGAATGTAACTGTGACAAGGTAAACCACGACAAAACACTACTGAAATATTCCAACTCTTGCATTTCAATGAAAGAAATTCAAAATGAACTTTGAAAAATCAAGAGAATGTAACTGTGACAAGGTAAACCACAACACAAACACACTACTGAAATATTCCAACTCTTGCATTTCAACGAAAGAAATTCAAAATGAACTTTGAAAAATCAAGAGAATGTAACTGTGACAAGGTAAACCATGACAAAACACTACTGAAATATTCCAACTCTTGCATTTCAACGAAAGAAATTCAAAATGAACTTTGAAAAATCAAGAGAATGTAACTGTGACAAGGTAAACCACGACAAAACGCTACTGAAATATTCCAACTCTTGCATTTCAATGAAAGAAATCCAAAATGAACTTTGAAAAATCAAGAGAATGTAACTGTGACAAGGTAAACCACGACAAAACACTACTGAAATATTCCAACTCTTGCATTTCAATGAAAGAAATTCAAAATGAAGTTTGAAAAATCAAGAGAATGTAACTGTGACAAGGTAATCCACAACCAAACACTACTGAAATATTCCAACTCTTGCATTTCAACGAAAGAAATTCAAAATGAGCTTTGAAAAGTCAAGAGAATGTAACTGTGACAAGGTAAACCATGACAAAACACTACTGAAATATTCCAACTCTTGCATTTCAACGAAGGAAATCGAAAATGAACTTTGAAAAATCAAGAGAATGTAACTGTGACATGGTAAACCACGACAAAACACTACTGAAATATTCCAACTCTTGCATTTCAATGAAAGAAATTCAAAATGAACTTTGAAAAATCAAGAGAATGTAACTGTGACAAGGTAAACCACGACAAAACACTACTGAAATATTCCAACTCTTGCATTTCAATGAAAGAAATTCAAAATGAACTTTGAAAACTCAAGAAAATGTAACTGTGACATGGTAAACCACAACAAAACACTACTGAAATATTCCAACTCTTGCATTTCAATGAAAGAAATCCAAAATGAACTTTGAAAAATCAAGAGAATGTAACTGTGACATGGTAAACCACGACAAAACACTACTGAAATATTCCAACTCTTGCATTTCAATGAAAGAAATCCAAAATGAACTTTGAAAAATCAAGAGAATGTAACTGTGACAAGGTAAACCACACCAAAACACTACTAAAATATTCCAACTCTTGCATTTCAATGAAAGAAATCCAAAATGAACTTTGAAAAATCAAGGGAATGTAACTGTGACATGGTAAACCACGACAAAACACTACTGAAATAATCCAACTCTTGCATTTCAATGAAAGAAATTCGAAATGAACTTTGAAAAATCAAGAGAATGTAACTGTGACAAGGTAAACCACGACAAAACGCTACTGAAATATTCCAACTCTTGCATTTCAACGAAAGAAATCCAAAATGAACTTTGAAAAATCAAGAGAATGTAACTGTGACAAGGTAAACCACGACAAAACACTACTGAAATATTCCAACTCTTGCATTTCAATGAAAGAAATCCAAAATGAACTTTGAAAAATCAAGAAAATGTAACTGTGACAAGGTAAACCACAACAAAACACTACTGAAATAATCCAACTCTTGCATTTCAATGAAAGAAATTCAAAATGAACTTTGAAAATCAAGAGAATGTAACTGTGACAAGGTAAACCACGACAAAACACTACTGAAATATTCCAACTCTTGCATTTCAATGAAAGAAATTCAAATGAACTTTGAAAAATCAAGAGAATGTAACTGTGACAAGGTAAACCACAACAAAACACTACTGAAATATTCCAACTCTTGCATTTCAACGAAGGAAATCCAAAATGAACTTTGAAAAATCAAGAGAATGTAACTGTGACAAGGTAAACCACGACAAAACACTACTGAAATATTCCAACTCTTGCATTTCAATGAAAGAAATCCAAAATGAACTTTGAAAAATCAAGAGAATGTAACTGTGACAAGGTAAACCACGACAAAACACTACTGAAATATTCCAGCTCTTGCATTTCAACGAAAGAAATTCAAAATGAACTTTGAAAAATCAAGAGAATGTAACTGTGACAAGGTAAACCACGACAAAACACTACTGAAATATTCCAACTCTTGCATTTCAATGAAAGAAATTCAAAATGAACTTTGAAAAATCAAGAGAATGTAACTGTGACAAGGTAAACCACAACAAACACTACTGAAATATTCCAACTCTTGCATTTCAATGAAAGAAATTCAAAATGAACTTTGAAAAATCAAGAGAATGTAACTGTGACAAGGTAAACCACAACAAACACTACTGAAATATTCCAACTCTTGCATTTCAACGAAAGAAATTCAAAATGAACTTTGAAAAATCAAGAGAATGTAACTGTGACAAGGTAAACCACGACAAAACACTACTGAAATAATCCAACTCTTGCATTTCAATGAAAGAAATTCAAAATGAACTTTGAAAAATCAAGAGAATGTAACTGTGACAAGGTAAACCACGACAAAACACTACTGAAATATTCCAACTCTTGCATTTCAATGAAAGAAATTCGAAAATGAACTTTGAAAAATCAAGAGAATGTAACTGTGACAAGGTAAACCACGACAAAACACTACTGAAATATTCCAACTCTTGCATTTCAACGAAAGAAATTCAAAATGAACTTTGAAAAATCAAGAGAATGTAACTGTGACAAGGTAAACCACGACAAAACACTACTGAAATATTCCAACTCTTGCATTTCAACGAAAGAAATCGAAAATGAACTTTGAAAAATCAAGGGAATGTAACTGTGACATGGTAAACCACGACAAAACACTACTGAAATATTCCAACTCTTGCATTTCAATGAAAGAAATCCAAAATGAACTTTGAAAAATCAAGAGAATGTAACTGTGACAAGGTAAACCACGACAAAACACTACTGAAATATTCCAACTCTTGCATTTCAATGAAAGAAATCCAAAATGAACTTTGAAAAATCAAGAGAATGTAAGTGTGACAAGGTAAACCACGACAAAACACTACTGAAATATTCCAACTCTTGCATTTCAATGAAAGAAATCCAAAATGAACTTTGAAAAATCAGGAGAATGTAACTGTGACAAGGTAAACCACGACAAAACACTACTGAAATATTCCAACTCTTGCATTTCAATGAAAGAAATCCAAATGAACTTTGAAAAATCAAGAGAATGTAACTGTGACATGGTAAACCACGACAAAACACTACTGAAATATTCCAACTCTTGCATTTCAATGAAAGAAATTCAAAATGAACTTTGAAAAATCAAGAGAATGTAACTGTGACAAGGTAAACCACGACAAAACACTACTGAAATATTCCAACTCTTGCATTTCAACTGAAAGAAATCCAAAATGAACTTTGAAAAATCAAGAAATGTAACTGTGACAAGGTAAACCATAACAAAACACTACTGAAATATTCCAACTCTTGCCTTTCAATGAAAGAAATTGAAAATGAACTTTGGAAAATCAAGAAAATGTAACTCTGACAAGGTAAACCACGGCAAAACACTACTGAAATATTCCAACTCTTGCATTTCAATAAAAGAAATTCAAATGAACTTTCAAAAATCAAGAGAATGTAACTGTGATAAGGTAAACCACAACAAAACACTACTGAAATATTCCAACTCTTGCATTTCAACGAAGGAAATCGAAAATGAACTTTGAAAAATCAAGGGAATGTAACTGTGATAAGGTAAACCACGACAAAACACTACTGAAATATTCCAACTCTTGCATTTCAATGAAAGAAATTCAAAATGAACTTTGAAAAATCAAGAGAATGTAACTGTGACAAGGTAAACCACGACAAAACGCTACTGAAATATTCCAGCTCTTGCATTTCAACGAAAGAAATCCAAAATGAACTTTGAAAAATCAAGAGAATGTAACTGTGACAAGGTAAACCACGACAAAACACTACTGAAATATTCCAACTCTTGCATTTCAATGAAAGAAATTCAAAATGAACTTTGAAAAATCAAGAAAATGTAACTGTGACAAGGTAAACCACAACCAAACACTACTGAAATATTCCAACTCTTGCATTTCAATGAAAGAAATTCAAAATGAACTTTGAAAAATCAAGAAAATGTAACTGTGACAAGGTAAACCACAACCAAACACTACTGAAATATTCCAACTCTTGCATTTCAACGAAAGAAATTCAAAATGAACTTTGAAAAATCAAGAGAATGTAACTTTGACAAGGTAAACCACGACATAACACTACTGAAATAATCCAACTCTTGCATTTCAATGAAAGAAACTCAAAATGAACTTTGAAAAATCAAGAGAATGTAACTGTGACAAGGTAAACCACGACAAAACACTACTGAAATATTCCAACTCTTGCATTTCAATGAAAGAAATTCAAAATGAACTTTGAAAAATCAAGAAAATGTAACTGTGACAAGGTAAACCACAACCAAACACTTCTGAAATATTCCAACTCTTGCTTTTCAACAAAAGAAATTCAAAATGAACTTTGAAAAATTAAGAGAATGTAACTGTGACAAGGTAAACCATGACAAAACACTACTGAAATATTCCAACTCTTGCATTTCAACGAAGGAAATCGAAAATGAACTTTGAAAAATCAAGGGAATGTAACTGTGACATGGTAAACCACGACAAAACACTACTGAAATATTCCAACTCTTGCATTTCAATGAAAGAAATCCAAAATGAACTTTGAAAAATCAAGAAAATGTAAGTGTGACAAGGTAAACCACAACAAAAAACTACTGAAATATTCAAACTCTTGCATTTCAATGAAAGAAATCCAAAATGAAATTAGAAAAATCAAGAGAATGTAAGTATGACAAGGTAAACCACGACAAAACACTACTGAAATATTCCAACTCTTGCATTTCAATGAAAGAAATCCAAAATGAACTTTGAAAAACGTGAGAATGTAAGTGTGACAAAGTAAACCACAACAAAACACTACTGAAATATTCCAACTCTTGCATTTCAATGAAAGAAATCCAAAATTAACTTTGAAAAATCAAGGGAATGTAACTGTGACATGGTAAACCACGACAAAACACTACTGAAATAATCCCACTCTTTCATTTCAATGAAAGAAATTCAAAATGAACTTTGAAAAATCAAGAGAATATAACTGTGACAAGGTAAACCACGACAAAACGCTTCTGAAATATTCCAACTCTTGCATTTCAACTAAAGAAATCCAAAATGAACTTTGAAAAATCAAGAAAATGTAACTATGACAAGGTAAACCATGACAAAACACTACTGAAATAATCCAACTCTTGCATTTCAATGAAAGAAAACCGAAATGAACTTTGAAAAATCAAGAAAATGTAACTGTGACAAGGTAAACCACAACAAAACACTACTGAAATATTCCAACTCTTGCATTTCAACGAAAGAAATTGAAAATGAACTTTGAAAAATCAAGAAAATGTAACTGTGACAAGGTAAACCACGACAAAACACTACTGAAATATTCCAACTCTTGCATTTCAATGAATGAAATTAAAAATGAACTTTGAAAAATCAAGAGAATGTAACTGTGACAAGGTAAACCACAACAAAACACTACTGAAATATTCCAACTCTTGCATTTCAACGAAAGAAATTCAAAATGAACTTTGAAAAATCAAGAGAATGTAACTGTGACAAGGTAAACCACAACCAAACACTACTGAAATATTCCAACTCTTGCATTTCAACGAAAGAAATTCAAAATGAACTTTGAAAAATCAAGAGAATGTAACTTTGACAAGGTAAACCATGACATAACACTACTGAAATAATCCAACTCTTGCATTTCAATGAAGGAAACTCAAATGAACTTTGAAAAATCAAGAGAATGTAACTGTGACAAGGTAAACCACGACAAAACACTACTGAAATATTCCAACTCTTGCATTTCAATGAAAGAAATTGAAAATGAAGTTTGAAAAAATCAAGAAATGTAACTGTGACAAGGTAAACCACAACCAAACACTTCTGAAATATTCCAACTCTTGCTTTTCAACAAAAGAAATTCAAAATGAACTTTGAAAAATTAAGAGAATGTAACTGTGACAAGGTAAACCATGACAAAACACTACTGAAATATTCCAACTCTTGCATTTCAACGAAGGAAATCGAAAATGAACTTTGAAAAATCAAGGGAATGTAACTGTGACATGGTAAACCACGACAAAACACTACTGAAATATTCCAACTCTTGCATTTCAATGAAAGAAATCCAAAATGAACTTTGAAAAATCAAGAAAATGTAAGTGTGACAAGGTAAACCACAACAAAAAACTACTGAAATATTCCAACTCTTGCATTTCAATGACAGAAATTCAAAATGAACTTTGAAAAATCAAGAAAATGTAACTGTGACAAGGTAAACCACAACCAAACACTACTGAAATATTCCAACTCTTGCATTTCAACGAAAGAAATTCAAAATGAACTTTGAAAAATCAAGAGAATGTAACTTTGACAAGGTAAACCATGACATAACACTACTGAAATAATCCAACTCTTGCATTTCAATGAAGGAAACTCAAAATGAACTTTGAAAAATCAAGAGAATGTAACTGTGACAAGGTAAACCACGACAAAACACTACTGAAATATTCCAACTCTTGCATTTCAATGAAAGAAATTGAAAATGAAGTTTGAAAAATCAAGAAAATGTAACTGTGACAAGGTAAACCACAACCAAACACTTCTGAAATATTCCAACTCTTGCTTTTCAACAAAAGAAATTCAAAATGAACTTTGAAAAATTAAGAGAATGTAACTGTGACAAGGTAAACCATGACAAAACACTACTGAAATATTCCAACTCTTGCATTTCAACGAAGGAAATCGAAAATGAACTTTGAAAAATCAAGGGAATGTAACTGTGACATGGTAAACCACGACAAAACACTACTGAAATATTCCAACTCTTGCATTTCAATGAAAGAAATCCAAAATGAACTTTGAAAAATCAAGAAAATGTAAGTGTGACAAGGTAAACCACAACAAAAAACTACTGAAATATTCAAACTCTTGCATTTCAATGAAAGAAATCCAAAATGAAATTAGAAAAATCAAGAGAATGTAAGTATGACAAGGTAAACCACGACAAAACACTACTGAAATATTCCAACTCTTGCATTTCAATGAAAGAAATCCAAAATGAACTTTGAAAAACGTGAGAATGTAAGTGTGACAAAGTAAACCACAACAAAACACTACTGAAATATTCCAACTCTTGCATTTCAATGAAAGAAATCCAAAATTAACTTTGAAAAATCAAGGGAATGTAACTGTGACATGGTAAACCACGACAAAACACTACTGAAATAATCCCACTCTTTCATTTCAATGAAAGAAATTCAAAATGAACTTTGAAAAATCAAGAGAATATAACTGTGACAAGGTAAACCACGACAAAACGCTTCTGAAATATTCCAACTCTTGCATTTCAACTAAAGAAATCCAAAATGAACTTTGAAAAATCAAGAAAATGTAACTATGACAAGGTAAACCATGACAAAACACTACTGAAATAGTCCAACTCTTGCATTTCAATGAAAGAAAACCGAAATGAACTTTGAAAAATCAAGAAAATGTAACTGTGACAAGGTAAACCACAACAAAACACTACTGAAATATTCCAACTCTTGCATTTCAACGAAAGAAATTGAAAATGAACTTTGAAAAATCAAGAAAATGTAACTGTGACAAGGTAAACCACGACAAAACACTACTGAAATATTCCAACTCTTGCATTTCAATGAATGAAATTAAAAATGAACTTTGAAAAATCAAGAGAATGTAACTGTGACAAGGTAAACCACAACAAAACACTACTGAAATATTCCAACTCTTGCATTTCAACGAAAGAAATTCAAAATGAACTTTGAAAAATCAAGAGAATGTAACTGTGACAAGGTAAACCACGACAAAACACTACTGAAATATTCCAACTCTTGCATTTCAAGGAAAGAAATTCAAAATGAACTTTGAAAAATCAAGAGAATGTAACTGTGACAAGGTAAACCACGAACAAACACTACTGAAATATTCCAACTCTTGCATTTCAATGAAAGAAACTCAAAATGAACTTTGAAAAATCAAGAGAATGTAACTGTGACAAGGTAAACCACGACAAAACACTACTGAAATATTCCAACTCTTGCATTTCAATGAAAGAAATCAAAATGAACTTTGAAAAATCAAGAGAATGTAACTGTGACAAGGTAAACCACGACAAAACACTACTGAAATATTCCAACTCTTGCATTTCAATGAAAGAAATTCAAAATGAACTTTGAAAAATCAAGAGAATGTAACTGTGACAAGGTAAACCACGACAAAACACTACTGAAATATTCCAACTCTTGCATTTCAACGAAAGAAATCGAAAATGAACTTTGAAAAATCAAGGGAATGTAACTGTGACATGGTAAACCACGACAAAACACTACCGAAATAATCCAACTCTTGCATTTCAATGAAAGAAATTCAAAATGAACTTTGAAAAATCAAGAGAATGTAACTGTGACAAGGTAAACCACGACAAAACGCAACTGAAATATTCCAACTCTTGCATTTCAACGAAAGAAATCCAAAATGAACTTTGAAAAATCAAGAGAATGTAACTGTGACAAGGTAAACCACGACAAAACACTACTGAAATATTCCAACTCTTGCATTTCAATGAAAGAAATTCAAAATGAACTTTGAAAAATCAAGAGAATGTAACTGTGACAAGGTAAACCACATCAAAACACTACTGAAATATTCCAACTCTTGCATTTCAACGAAAGAAATACAAAATGAATCTTTGAAAAATCAAGAAAATGTAAGTGTGGTAAGGTAAACCACGAGAAAACACTACTGAAATATTCCAACTCTTGCATTTCAATGAAAGAAATTCAAAATGAACTTTGAAAAATCAAGAGAATGTAACTGTGACAAGGTAAACCACGACAAAACACTACTGAAATAATCCAACTCTTGCATTTCAATGAAAGAAATTCAAAATGAACTTTGAAAAATCAAGAGAATGTAACTGTGACAAGGTAAACCACGACAAAACACTACTGAAATATTCCAACTCTTGCATTTCAATCGAAAGAAATTCAAAATGAACTTTGAAAAATCAAGAAAATGTAACTGTGACAAGGTAAACCACGACAAAACACTACTGAAATATTCCAACTCTTGCATTTAAACGAAAGAAATTCAAAATGAACTTGAAAAATCAGGCCTTTGGGGTGCCGGGGGCCCTTTGGGGGGCCGGGTGGTCCTTTGGGATCCCGGGGGAACCTTTGGGGGCCGGGGGCTTCCTTCGGGGTTGGGGTAGGTGGATCGGAGCCCTTTGGGTCGGG
>CM051264.1:34836100-34883600 GCA_027921565.1 Artemia sinica
TTCGTTTAGTCAAATTGCTATAAGAGCTTAGTGATCTACTGCGTCTGTTTTGATCAAAACACATCTGGAAAAAAAGGAAAAGGAGGCAAACACAACAGCCGTAGGCTACTACCCGTGCTAAAATTCAACTTTCCTCGCTTTTCAAGATTGGGGTCTGTAAACGACCATTAAGCGGTTTTCCAACATCACAAACTGATACATTTTTACTACTACTACTAACAACTCACCGCATCACCAAGCCACCTGAGGCCAACACAGCCACGCACGTTCCACCTCTATCCCAATCTATTCAAAGCCTCCCTTTTAACACGCTCCCACGAAGTTCCCATTTCCTTTAAATCTTTCTTTATGACGTCCTCCCACCCCAGACGAGGACGACCTGCTTTCCGTTTAGCCCTAGACGGTCGGCCGAAAAGAACAATCTTCGGCAGTCTGTCATCCTTCATCCGAACAACGTGCCCTAGCCACCTCAACCTTTCTTCCATTATAGCCCTAGAGAGTGGTATTGAACCACATTTCTCGTACAGCCTATTGTTTGAAATACGGTCAGTCAGCCGGGTACCCAGAACAATCCTTAAGCAATTTTTCTGGAAAATATCTAGCAAATCTTCATCCGCTTTTCGGAGCTCTCATGCTTCAGAGCCATATTTGACCACTGTCATCACTGTAGCTTCTAATATTCTAATCTTGGTTAGCAGACTTATCTTTCTATTCTTCCAAACTTTTTTAACTGTGAAAAAAACACCCTGAGCCTTGGCTATTCTACTTTTAATCTTCACTGCTCCCACCGTCTTTACTAATAATACTACTAAGGTAAGTGAAGCTGTCCACCTGATCAATGTTTTCATTACCCAATGTCACCTTTTCATCTTCACTCATTCCTAGCCTTGGTGACTTAGTCTTCTTAACAGTAATTTTCAAACCTATTCTAGCACCCTGAACTCGCAGAACCTCTAAAAGTTCATTCATTTTGCTCATATTTTCATCTAGGATGCTTAAATCGTCAGCATAATCTAAGTACAGGAGACTTTTTCCTCCCCATTTGATTCCGTGGTCTCCCATTGCCTTTCATGTGCTCCTTAAGACAAAGTCATTCAAAATAATCCATATAAAGGGGGATAGAACACAACCCTGCTTAACTCCTGATTTAATGCAAAACCAGCTGCTAACCTCATTTCCTACCTTAACCGCAGCAGCGTTATTCTCGTACATAGCACTTGTCACTTAGATGTATTTGTCTGGTATACCATACAAGGTTAAAACCTTTACTAAAGCTCTTCTATCAACAGAATCGAACGCTTGCTCATAATCCATAAAACTGAGGACCAAAGGTGTTTGACAACTCAGGCACTTCTCAATTATTAACCTAAGAGTGAAAATTTGGTCGACACATGCTCTACCTTTTCTAAAACCGCACTGTTCTTCTTTTAAAACTTTGTCTACGGTCTAAAAAGTATCATATTGCTAAGTAATTTACTACCTACAGAGACCAGACTAATGCCCCGATAATTACCACACTCATTTTTATCAACTTTCTTATAAATTGGCTTAATTAAGGCTTTCCTAAAATCTTTAGGTACATTCCCTTTTTCAAAAATCATATTCATAATCTTCAGTAACTTATTTCTAACCCCAGAGCCACCATGTTTAAGAAACTCATTTACCACCCTATCAGCACCTGGAGCCTTATTATTTTTTAATCCTTTTAGTACTGTCGCTAATTCTTCCTCGCAAAACAAATCTTCCTTCACCTCCAAGGTATCAAAAATATTTTCATTTTCCTGTATATCTTTGCCTGCAACTCTATCTCGGTTTAGCAAATTCTCAAAATGTTCTGCCCGTCTCTCTTTAATTCTTTCCTTATCGCTAATTGTGGCCCCATTCCTATCTTTAACTGGGCCAAGTCGGAAATGACTACTCCCTCTCAATTTATTAACATTCCAGTACAATATTTTACTGTTATGCCGTCTATCTGCATCTTCCAGATCCTCGGCAATTTTATCCATGGCCTCCACTTCACACCTCCTTAGTTCATATTTTAATGCTTTCTCCACTTTCTTTACGTTCCTTTTCTTTTCATAAGATCTATGACTCAGATAATTCTTGTACAAGTCCTTTCTCCTTTCTATTAAACATAAAGCTTTTTCACAAAAATTCTTAGCTGCAGTCCTAGCTTTCTTCCCTAAGACACCTTCAGCAACTTCACAAATTATTTTTCTAAAATTATTCCAACCATCTTCCACATTATCAAATTTTAAACTCTTAAGTTTAGTATTCAACTGTTCACCTATCTAAGAATTGAAACTCTGCGTTTTTGGTAAAAATTTGATTTACTGTATTAAATTGCTGAAATTGATACTTCATTGCGCCGTATTTTCTTTTCATTTAAAAAGAGCGTTATTTTAATCTCTGTTCAAATGAGCCCACTCCCAGTATTTTTTGGATACTGGTTCACCCCTGGTGAAGAAAAGAAGATACTTCACTTCTATCCATGCTACAATGTGATTTTCCTTGTCTTTCAAAATTTGAGACTTTAAACCTCCATTCAAGGTTTTTCGACAATGGCGATCCCAATTACGTATTTTAATTTCAGTTTTATTTCATGTTTGAAGGGTCTCAAACTCATTTATTGAACTTCTAAAAAATGATATTAATTAATGCAAGTTGCTGTTCAGTTGAGTCTGAATAAAAAAAAAACTATTTACAAATTAGTGAGTATGAATAAAAAAAAAAAAAACTTATTTACAAATTAGTGGCAATTGAGGAACATCTTCACTAGACAGTTTCTTCAAAAACTATTTTTGCCTTTCAACTACCGTAGGCCTTGATTTGCTCTTCACTAGGCTGAACTATTGCTGCGACCATGATTGATGCCAAGTTGCTTGTTTTGTATGCAAATATAATAAAAGTACTGTTTTGGCATTGTATTCACTGTTCTTGCGAAGAAGAAATCTTCGTGTAAAGTTAGTTCGTAGGAAGTGTTTCTTTTTTGTGTAGAATTTAACTTGATAACTTACAAACTCTTATTGCAGATAACATGCATTCATGAAGTTGCTCGAGGAGGTAGCAACACATTACCGGTTGCTGCAGAGCTATGCCCTCAGCCTGCGCCTCGAAGTCAACAGTTCTGTAATATGTTTGACTGTCCTCCTGCCTGGACAACCGGACTATGGTCTAAGGTAAGAAATTCTAAGTTTTTTGGCTTTGTAACAGTTGATCGTAAGGTGTATTATGAATTTAATTATAAGTCCGACTTACTTTTTTTTTTGTTCCTCTCTCTTTTATTGCCTGTCTGTGTTTGTTTTGGTAATATTAACTGCTATTAAACCAAATGGTTGAGTTCAGTTACCTAATTTTGTTTATCGATGCATTAATGTCAAAAGCGATGGATTCTCTTTCAATTTATTGCCTGCCTTCTAAAAATTGTGAATATAATGATGACTTCTCTCTCTGTCTGTCTGTCTGTCTCTGTCTCTGTCTCGTCTGTCTGTCTGTCTCTCTGTCTGTCTCTCTCTGTCTGTCTGTCTCTGTCTCTGTCTCTCTCTGTCTGTCTGTCTGTCTGTCTGTCTGTCTGTCTCTCTCTCTCTCTCTGTCTCTCTCTCTCTCTGTCTGTCTCTCTCTCTCTCTCTCTCTCTCTCTCTCTCTCTCTCTCTCTCTCCTCTCTCTCCTCTCTCTCTCTCTCTCTCTCTCTCTCTCTCTCTCTCTCTCTCTCTCTCTCTCTCTCTCTCTCTCTCTCTCTCTCTCTCTCTCTCTCTCTCTCTCTCTCTCTCTCTCTCTCTCTCTCTCTCTCTCTCTCTCTCTCTCTCTCTCTCTCTCTCTCTCTCTCTCTCTCTCTCTCTCTCTCTCTCTCTCTCTCTCTCTCTCTCTCTCCTCTCTCTCTCTCTCTCTCTCTCTCTCTCTCTCTCTCTCTCTCTCTCTCTCTCTCCTCTCTCTCTCTCTCTCTCTCTCTCTCTCTCTCTCTCTCTCTCTCTCTTCTCTCTCTCTCTCTCTCTCTCTCTCTCTCTCTCTCTCTCTCTCTCTCTCTCTCTCTCTCTCTCTCTCTCTCTCTCTCTCTCTCTCTCTCTCTCTCTCTCTCTCTCTCTCTCTCTCTCTCTCTCTCTCTCTCTCTCTCTCTCTGTCTCTCTGTCTCTCTGTCTCTCTCTCTCTCTCTCTCTCCTCTCTCTCTCTCTCTCTCTCTCTCTCTCTCTCTCTCTCTCTCTCTCTCTCTCTCTCTCTCTCTCTCTCTCTCTCTCTCCTCTCTCTCTCTCTCTCTCTCTCTCTCTCTCTCTCTCTCTCTCTATGTCTATTTCTCTTCTTATTTCAAGAAGGGCATCTATAAAAAGCTAGAATAAGTGAAGAAAGAGCAAGGAAAATGTTTGTTTATTCATCTATTTACAATTCATAATGTTAAATATTCAGTAGAATTTTTTCTTTCTTTTACCGAAACAGCACAAATACACGCTCCTTTCACCTAAGTACAGTACGATTCATTAATTACATTGATTTTCTAGTTGAGGAAGCCCTCGGTTCATGAACGTTATATACGCTAAGATTGATATTGATGGGATGAGAAAAGATAAGGTTGTCCTTTCTACGTTTCAGTGCCAAACACGGAAGTGAGAAATTCTCCGATTTTCCCAGGGAAATGTCCCTACGAGGAGAAACAAGCTATGGTCCTTAGAAATGTTGTAATACTTCACGCTTCTTCAGCATGACATTTCGTGTAGAATAGGAATGATACTAGGGAAAAAAACATAGAAAGTTCAGCAGAAAATCCAAGACAGATATGAAAAGTCTTTGCATTCTTTGGGCTCTATTTACAAATATGCTAAAGGCTGGTAAAAAAAGCTATTGTCTTGATTTTTTTTTCTAGATCACCGCTTTACTGTTTTACACATTTGCTCAACTACTATTATCTCCAAAATTGAAACGTTAAGTAAGCCTGATGGTGTTTTGAGCTAAAACCCGGGCATCAGATATTACAGCAAAAAGGGCTCATTCGGCCTTTTTGGGAATTAGTTTATTTCAACAAGATGTTTACAGTGTCTTGATTGGCCCTCCAAACTTTCCAGGGTTTTGATTTACGAGCTTTGCATTATAGGCTCGTATAGGCTTTGCATTATATGGTCGTGTCCAAAACTGATTGGCTTGTCTGATAATATTTTCCTAGATGGTTTTGAATAGTTCAGTTGTTTACAGACTCCTTAGGGGGTAGGGTTTATATTGGCCCTCCAAAATTACATAATTCATTGATTTTTTTTTTAGCTATAAGGCATGGATTCTATCACCGTGCCCAAAATCAAAAAGCTTTTCAGCCACGTTTTTTGGTCATGAATTAAAACTTTTTATCCTAATAGAACTTTTTAAGTGAGTTCAAAATATAATCAAATTTGTCTCAACGCTTCAGTTTTTGCGTGGTGATTTTTGATTATTTATTAACTGAAAAAAATATAACTAAAAATAAGGGGCAACATTAAAACTTAAAACGAACAGAAATTATTCCGTAGCCTATATGAGGGGGCTGCCCCTTCCTCAACCCTAACTCTTTACGCAAAAATCTTATAGTTCTGTAAAGATAATTCTCATTCAAGTTTAACGGCACTTGTGTTTGAGCAGTTTTTCTTAA
This sequence comes from Artemia sinica, assembly GCA_027921565.1. NCBI lineage: Eukaryota > Metazoa > Arthropoda > Branchiopoda > Anostraca > Artemiidae > Artemia > Artemia sinica. The sequence continues at coordinate 34,841,706 of CM051264.1, forward strand.
AGAATTGTGACAAAGTCAAATTTTACCGTAAAAGTTTTTTATACTTCGAATTAGACATCGAAGTTTTTGGCCCGAATTTGCTTGGGCCAAATAAATATATTCCCCAGTGATATTTAAAAAACAAACCCACACCATTAACTATACTCAGCAGTTTTTCCTTTTGCTTGTTATAAAAAAAAGATAAAAAAAAAAAAAATATTCCCAAGGAAAGCTCCAAAACCCTTAGCTCACTCTCTTGTAAAATTACGAAAATGTGAGATACACCCTTTTGTTTTGTGCTTCATGGTGTGTGCATAACCATGCTTATTTATCGTCCATAAATTAAAGAAAGAAAGCCTAGCTTGTAATCGTGTTGTTAAATGTTTTTGCCTCTAATGGTTGGTCACCCTTATTTTGGGTCAGCCTCCAGATTCTTATGATTGTGTTTTGCATCCTCAAATGATTTTGATATTATGAACTTAGTTTTTTTGGCCAAGGCTATTGATAAGATAGACTAATCGAATGGCTTAGAAGTTTAGCATTCCTTGTTGGCGTCGAAGTCATACCCATGTGCCCATCTTCGCTTAGTTTACGAGTTCCTAGATCCATCTGTAATGACTGAAAGATCTCTATGCTTCTTCAGATTTTACAGTCGATCCACTCTTCAAACCAAAACTTGTAAAGAAATCAATTGAACTTCATAACTAATAGCTATTGCAAGATGGAAAATAAAACGACCCGAAAGCTCAAAATAGGAAAATTAAAAAAAAGAAGAAATCACTTAAATATGTTTCCCATGATTTACTGGTGCTGAACAGCTCTTTCACAAAGTGCTCTCTACGGTGGCCAGAGGGGATGGGGTGAAGTGCATGATTAATCCTTGTCGCTTTTACTAGGTTGTATCGACTTCTTAGTAAAAATCAAATTCACACTTTTGAAATTACCCGGCTGGAGTCGTTGATCCCATTAAAAAAGAAAAAAAAAAAGACATATCGTTTAAATAACAATATATTCCAATACCCTGTTAGGTTTTTATTGGTGCATGATTTCTAGAAGGACTGGACTCGTGGTGATTTACTTTGCTTCAAAACCTGTTTATAATCGCATATGCTTTGTGTCTGTCTGAATTTACTAATACTACTACTAACAACTCAATATAGCACCACGCCGCCTGAGGCCAACACACCTACAAACGCTCCTCCTCCATCGTAGTCTACTCAAAGCCTCCTTCTTTACACCTTCTCAGAAATTTCTAGTTTCCTATAAATCTTTCCTTACAGCCTCCTCCCAGCCTATTCGGGGAGGACTTGCTTTTCACTGGCCTCTAGATGATAGGTTAAGAAGGATGATCTTTGGCAATCTGTCACCCTTCATCCGCAGAACGTGTCCTATCCATCTCTATCTTTTTCTCAATATAGACCTAGTAAGCGGGATGGAACCTTATTTTTTGTACAGTTTCCTGTTTGAAATACGATCAGTCAGAGAGGTACCAAAAACAATCTGTCGACAGTTTCTCTGGAAAACATTTAACAGATCCTCCTCCATCTTTTGGTGCGCCGATGCTTCAGAACCATACCTGACCAATGTTATCATTGTAGCTTCCAATGCTCTAACCTTGGTGCGCAGACTTAAAAAACACCCTGGGCTTTTTCCAGTCATTACTGTCCTTACTAATAATACTTCCTAAATAAATGAAGCTGTCCATTTGATCAATCTTCCCGTTACCCAATATCCCCTCTTCAATATTACTTATTCCTAATCTTAGTGACTTAGTCTTCTTAACATTAATTTTCAAAACTATTAATGCACTCTCAGCTCTCAAAACTTTTAATCTAGGACACTTAAATCATCAGCATAATCTAAGTCTAGGAGAGTTTTACTTCTCCATTTGAATCCATGCTCCACTATAGCCTTTGCTGGCCTTCTTAAGGCAACGTCTATCAAAATTATCCATTAAATGGGGATAGGACGCAACGCTGCTTAGTCCTGATTTGATAAGTAACCAGATACTAACCTTATTTCCTACCTTAATCGTAGAAATGCTATTCTCGTACATAGAACTTTATAATCTATTTATCTGGTATACCAAACAAGGATAGGCCCTTGACTAAAGCTCTCCAATCGACTGAATCAAACGCTTGCTCAAAATCTATAAATCTGAGAACTAAAGGCGTCTGATGACTAAGGCACTTTTTAACCTAAGAGTAAAATTTGGTCGAGGCATTCTCTCCCCTTCATAATGTCACACTGTTCGTCTCTTAAAACTTTATTACAGCATATCTGATTCTAAAAAGTATCATCACATTAAGTAATTTGCTTCCTACATAAACTAAACTATTGACTCAATAGTTCCGACTTCAATCAGCACTTAAATACAAGGGTTTCTGAGCTTGTTCATTAGAAAGGTACTAATTCAAATACGGGATTTAGAAAAAAAACAAAAACCCTTCCCAATGTCCTGAAAACATTGAAGATATCCATTCCTTCCATATGAAGTGGCTCAATGGAAAAAATCATACATTGAAGCCTAATGGCTCTTTACTATGCGCAACGCTAGAGCGTCGACTCCTTATCAAATAGATCACAGGTAGTCAAACATACGAATCATTATTCCAGCCCAATGCCTGTCCACAACGGAGTACCCCAAGGTACTCTCCTAGTTCCCCTTCTTTTTTCAGTTATGATTAACAGCCTCGCTAAGGAATGATCTGACAGATGAAAATTTGTGGATGACCTAATGGTTGTTTAAACCTGCTATATACATTTAATAACCAACCGTATGAGCATCCTCAATGACATTGCAGACGATGCCTCTAACTTAGACATGAGAGTAAACCCCTCTAAGTCTATGATAATGCCAATATGTTTCCTTAAAATCTCGCCGCGTTTCTTTACCCCTATCCCTCAACAAATTTCCGTGTCCTCCTTTAAATTACTTGGCGTCACAATTTTTAATAATACAAAGTGGAATGAACATGTTAAAGGTATTATCCATAGAGCTAACGCGTCAATTTCTCTCCTTAAGCTCCTAAATAAATTTAATTCCCCCTTCCCATTATTTAAGGATTAATACTTCCTTTGTCTGCCCGCATCTTGAATATGCTTGTCCAGTTGGCACCCTGACATCTCCCGGAAAGAATCGGAAAAAATTGAATCCATCCAAAAAAGAGCCCTGCGAATATCAGGGGGTCACTCCTTACTTCAGTAAGGAGTGACCCGGCTCAATAGTAACCGAAACTCTAAAACAAAGAATTTGGTATCAATAGATGAATCAAAAGAATCAGATTTTTATGCTGATTTCAAATATACGAGTATATGTTTCATCAAGTCTAGTCTTACCCATCAAAAGTTATGCACCTGAGAAAATTTGCCTTAATTTGAAAAAGAGGGCAAACGTCCCCTAAAAGTCAAAGAACCTTAATGAAAATCACACCATCAGATTCAGCATATCAGAGAATTCTACTGTAGAGGTTTCAAGCTCCTATCTGCAAAAAAGTGGAATTTTTGTATTTTTGCCAGAAGCAGATCACAGATGCGTGTTTATTTATTTTTTTTCCAGGGGTGATCGTATCGACCCAGTGGTCCTAGTATATCGCGGGAGGGCTCATTCGAAAGGAAATTGAAAGTTCTAGTGCCCTTTTGAAGTGACAAAAAATTGGAGGGCAACTAGGCCCCCTCCCACGCTCATTTTTTCCCCAAAGTCACGATCAAAATTTTGGGATAGCCATTTTGTTCAGCATGGCCGAAAAATATAATAACTATGTCTTTGAGGATGACTTAATTCCCCACAGTCCCGGGGGAAGGGCTGCAATTTATGAAATTTGCCCAATGTTTACATATAGTATTGGTTATTGGGAAGTATACAGACGTTTTCAGGGGGGAATTTTTTCTGGTAGTGGGAGGGGATGGATCGGGTCTTACGCGGGAGGATCTTTCTATGGAGGAAGTTTTCATGGGGAAGGGACATTGCTATGAAGGGGGTGCCGGATTTCCCAGCATTATTTAAAAACGATCAAAAATTAAATAAAAAAAACAAGTTTTCAACTGAAAAAAATTTCAACTGAAAACTTTTCAACATCAAAACTTAAAACGAACAGAAACTATTACGTATATGATTGGGTTCGCTCCGTAGTCAATACCTCGCTTTTTAAGCTGAATTTTTTTTAGTACTTTCATAAGAGCTATTTATTCTAATTGACGGCCTTTGTGTTTAAGGGGTCATTCTTAAAGAATTGGAAAAATATTCGAACTTTAGCGTAAAGAGCGAGGTATTGACTAGGGGGGGGGCGAACCTCCCCTAATATACGTAATAAAAACATGCGAATATAGAAGTTCGTTACATAAGTCAATTCATAAGTTACGTATATTTATTACTAATAAAAACGTTCGTAAATAAAATTAAACAACTTTCGAGAAAGCCATTTAGCCAAAAAAAAAGTAAATAAATATGCAAATTTCATTTTAATTATTCATGTACAGAGAGCCAAAATCAAAACCTGCATTAATTTAAAACGTTCAGAAATTCAATTAAAAAAACAAGTTTTTTTTAACTGAAAGTAAGGAGTGACATTAAAATTTAAAACGAACAGAAATTATTCCGTATTTGAAAGGGGCTGTCACCTCCTCAACGCCTCGCTCTTTACGCTAAAGTTCGACTCTTTTTCACAACTCTATTTTTTAAAACAATGAAAAATTTTAGAGCGAGGCGTTGAGGAGGGGACAGCCCCTTTCTTATACGGAATAATTTCTGTTCGTTTTAAGTTTTAATGTCACTCCTTACTTTAAGTTAAAAAAAATCGTTTTTTTATCTAATAGTTTCAAAGAAGCTAAGGCTTCATACTCTCTTCTTTAAAAAAAAAAAGCCAGATTGGAAACACTTGAGAGCAGGAGGTATGATGTTCCTCTGTTTTGCTGAAATGCAATAGCAAGCCGTCGAACGGAAAACATTTTCCCCAAAAGGGACTCCCCACCCTGATTCCGGCCACGGCCATCTCGGACTGTTTCTGAACCCGTTCCTGTCTTGTCCCCTATTCGTTGCTTTACCTCCAGATATGAAAAAGTCTTTGTCCCCTTCATTACAAAAAAAAAAAAATAAAAAAAAAAACAAGAGATCCCGCTAATTTTCCTCCTTTTTTTTATTTGGAATTGGTGCAACCGATGTTTTGTATTCTTTCGCTTGTCCCCCCCTTTTATGTGTCTCTTTTAAAACTGTTTAAAATTTACATATTATTTGATTCTTTTTGAGTTTTGCCAGTTTTTATCTTTTTAACTTCCTCTGACATTTTACATAGTTACTTTGACTAAGGAATGATTTTTCATTCTGATATTGTTGTTTTGGCATTATTTGCCATTTTTTTAGTTTTTGTGTTTTCTCGTGAATTTTTGGCTTGTGTTGTTTTTCTTTTATAACTCGGAAATTCGAATTCGGCCCTTTGGAACTTGTGATAGGAATCTTTCGAAATAAGTACCTTATTTTAAGAAAATCTCCAATTTCTTATTTTCTGCGAGAAGGGTGAATACGTAGAACATCGAAGGAATATCGCAGAATATCGTAAGAGGACTCATTGACTATGGAATTGAATACTAAAGGGCTCCTTCGAGTAACGTAAAAGGTCACACTGGAGTAAAATATTGATTTATTCCACTTTGTGGTGTGAAAAAAATTTGGCCCAAAGAGGCCGAGCGCACTTTTGAAGCTTACTTTTCTAACTTTCAATGAGAGATCCTTAAGATATGTATGAAGGGAGGATACAGGAGGGGTACTAACTCATAATCTCCTTTCATTCCGACGAATATTTTTGTACTGTGCCTGCAATATTGTACCTGCTGGGTAATAACCCCTATTTCATTGTGTGAATATTTAAAGTATCACGTAAAGATTACATTCATATATTTACGCGCTCAAAAGGGGGGGAGGGATTTTCCCAAGGGACAGGATTTGCACATAGAAACCCCTTGAATAACTTAAAAACTAAAATATCTTAGTAAGCACCGTGGCAGACGAAAATGGTTTACAAAATATTATATGTTTTCTGAAACCAGATCACAAATGACAAACAGTTGCAGTATTTGCAGAGTTGAGGGTTTTCAAGTTTTTTAAGATATCAAGACATTTGGTTTCAAAATTGATAGATCATTGATGGATCGATTGAACTGATAGATCACTTTGTCTCCAGGGGAGGTATTATTCCTTTAGTCCTGGATGCAAGTTTATCTTCCCGTATTTAATAGGGGAAAATCTGAAGCATTTAGTTGTTTCCTCAAACGGAGTCAAAAATGTTAAATGAGTTTTAAGCCTCAAAAGTAGAAACTCCTAAATGAATCCAAGACATGCGACAAAATTCCATGCTGGCAATTTTTTTTTTTTTTTTTTATTACGGTCAATCAGTTTAACTGGTTTGCCGTATTTTAAAGGCAGTTACGAACCGAAGGTTAGACAAGAAACTTTCATACTAATTGTACTTTTGCGTCATAGAAATAGGAACGTTAGTTTTTTTGCTACAGGTAAAAAATTGAAGACCTTTTGGCACTTCATCGTCAATGCGTTGTTTTCCTTGCCGTTTTACTTGCATTAGTAATCTCAACCGTTTCTATTATTATTTTGCTTTTCAGTGTTCTGTACCTTGTGGCGGTGGCGTGAAAAGCAGAGCTGTTACTTGTAAACAAATTGTAATTCCGTCAAGTCTAATTGACACAAGACTAGCAGAAGAAGAATCTATTGAGCAGTTGGGTCAAGCTATCGATAGGCCATCCAGTATCTGCCCGGACCATATCCCTATCGACACTAAATCCTGTAACAAAAAATCGTGTAGCAGAGTGAGGTAGGTATTTAAAAAAATGGCTAAAAAGTGAAATGTTCTTATAAGGAACCGAAATTTAAATTATTCTGCTCTTCAAAACACTGGGTTTCGTTTTGACACCGCCAATTTTACCCAGGTTAAGAAATTTAAACTATTTCAGTTGAAATTTACTTTACTTTATTCAACTTTCATTTAACATTAAATGTTGACTTAATAAATAGCAATGTCCATCCCTTGAATTCTTTTCCCTCAGGCCGCATCACATAGAACAAATGGTCGTAAAAATATGGGGATGGGCTCATTTAATAGTGAATTAAAAGTTTTAGTGTCTTTTAAGGAAAAGTAGAAGGAAACCAGTTGGAGGACGAAAAACCAGTCTTTCAATGCTCTCTGTCTCCTCCTCCCCCAGCACACCGCAATCTTGCGTCATCTTAATCACAAGGAGTGTTTGATCACTTTGTGTCCAGGAGAGACATTATCAATGCAGCCCCGGATACATGTGCCACAAATCATGCAAGCTGCTAACTTACAACAGATACTTCATAAACCTTCTCAAAGCCTTATGGATTACTAGTACTTTGTTTTTTTCTTCCATAGGAAGCAGTGGTGTTTATATCAGTACGATAATAGTCATAAGCGTGACTAGAGTAGTCTTTATTGTTCTTCAATTGATCGATTTGTTGGCGACATTCACGAGCACTTCATGTAAAACACTGATCTTTAACGAATGTTTGTCTGTGCCTAAGACGGACTCACCGGATCTTCTTTCCATGGACAAAACGCCAAATATGTGTAGTTTCTACCCATGGTTTGGAGTTGACAATTTTAAAAGTCTGGTCTGAACTTGTCCAACTGCATTCAGTGGACTCGTCAAGTTATTGATATGACTCCTAATCTCCTGGTGAACCCCACGACAAACGACAGTTTTTTCTGCATCTTTAGCCATATCAGGTGCAATAAAGAGGAAGCGAATTACCTTGATGAAAATTAGCCATACCAGGTGCAATAAAGAGGAAGTGAATTACCTTGATGAAAATGAGGTTATTAGGACTTGTTTTTACAATACGAATACGTGTCATTCAATGTTTAGTTTCTTTCTGGTATCAAATTTGCTTCAACACTTTTTTTCTGTACCTTGCTCTTTTTGTAATTGTTTCTTGTAAAAAAGAGTCATGATGGTAAAAGAAAAGCTGATTTTTATCTCTAAGTAAAGAATACACTGTTGGCACTAAATACAGAAATAGCTTGAATTCCCACTTGCGCTACAATATTGGTGTTTGACGATGCTTGGAGTAATCACAAAGGTTTGACGATACTTTGGGTAATCACAAAAGTTTGACCAAACTGCAGCACGAGAGTCCTAAAAACAAATTACAATGCGTTTATCAATTTGTGTCAAAGGACACAAATTGATAAACAAATTGAAAAACAGTCATTAAGCATTGTCAAGGTGATAGTGCAGATTTTCTAAGGGCTGTTAAGTTTTCTGTGCAGGGGCTTTAATTTTGGGAGGGCCAGGGGAATCGTCCCCTTTGTTTTTGAAAATAAAACTTTTTTTGACTTTCATAGAAAGTAACATGTTTTGGTATTTTATTAGAAAAATATGTCAAAAACAGCCAATTCTCCTCCCCCCCCCACTTTTTGAAAATACATTCCCATCCCTACATTTTTAAAATTGGCACCCCTGCTCCTCTGTCTCGCCATGGATCATATGTCCTGCCCTCCGTGTCCTGTCATTTAGAAAGGATGACAGTACAAGGTTCATTGGATCTTAAAGTCTGAGATTTGGTTCTATTTGGGAGCGATGAATTGGGTCAGCTGGTGTCCAAGCGATCTGTCTGCACCTTTGCTGCGCCCGAGTGCCTCTGTGGCTCTACATGATATTGGGTCAAAATTTGGGACTATTGTTTTCGTCGAAAAGATTGAATAAGCTAAATATATGCCGCTAGGGTTTACATGACAATGGTGCCAAATTACAGAAATGGCCTTTTTCAAGACATAGGCCTTATAGATATATTTTTTCTTATAGTGGTCATGCGAAATCTTAAAAAATACTAATAATGAAAGGATGCTTATTCGATGTAAATGGAAGACCATTCGATATAAATTGAGCCTCCTCTTCCCTCTCTCCTAGCCTCATACCCATGGAAACATTGTATCTCTCCCGACTCTTGGTCTTTAAGGGATTATTTAACGAGTAGTCGTAAATGACTAAATATTAACCATTAAAGATTGAGCACATTAAGTGAATTTGACCCAGCTTCACTACTCTTGTTATTACTATTCCGACTAGCACTCTCATAGGACAACTTAACCTGTGATGACCACAAATGTTCTGGCCACAGCTACCGTTACTTGTACATCCAAGATTACTTCTACCACCCAAACTTCCACCCGATTTTGGTCAAAAATGCCATTTTGAGGAACATCATAAGTAGTAGTATTATGCTATCTATTGGTACTGCAACGGCCCTATTCCTTCGAATGCCGGTACCGGCACTTTTTTTTAAGAAAACACAGAACTGGACTCCCCGAGTGCTACCATCTACATAACTAAAGTCATAGATAACTAAACTAGGGTAGGTAGTGCCCGGGGAAATATTAATTAAAGCGCCATCTCTCGATTCAAACATAAATAAAAAAAGCCCCATAAGCCACAGCCACGACGTCTCCCCGGCATAACCCCCCTCCCCCCAGTCACAGAGGGGGATCTTGCCCCGGTAACCCTCTCCCTTTGAACAGTCCTGCTGCCGCCCTTTCAAACCCTGTAAAGGCTAGTGTTCTTCTTCTATACTGAAAACAGAATATATTTCACAATAATGTTTTTATGTTGCCATAACAACAGCAACAACAAAAATCCTGACGATAAACTAGTCTTCAGGGAAAAAAATGAAAAGGAAGAAAATATCGATGAAACTTTACTGCATAGACCCGGTGAACGAAACTAGAATGATTGTTTAAAATATTATTAGATAGAAAAAATAGAATTTCTGGAGGATTAAGCAGTCTTTAATTCTTCAGTGTTATAACGAAATGCCTGGAACACAAAAGGACACAGGAGAGACGGGTTGCCCTCCAATCACATTCGGCCCATTAAAAGGATACTAGAACTTACAACTGTCAATCAACTGAGGGCCCTCGACAGTTTTTGCAACCATTCCTTCTAAAACGAAGCGGCGGTAAAAAAAAGTATAGGCTATGGGATAAGCATCGCTTATTAGTTAGTCTACGCTAGTGTATGTACTGTCATTATAGCTCGCGCATTGATTCTGATATATTCAAAAGCTACGACCTTGATCACTTTTCGCATGGATTTTTTCCCCTTATCAAGCTAGCTAATCCTAGTTTTATCAAGAGAAGAAATAGTCAATCTCTTTTTTTATAAAAAATTTCTATTAAAAATTTGGACGTTTCGAAATTTATCGCCTAATAAGATTGGGTGTTATTTCATATGTTCTTCGGGAAAGTGTCATCCATTGAGAAAAAGATAGTAAAAGTATTTGATACTTTTCAACGGATTAGCATTGCGATGAAAAATAAGCAAAAGTTTTCAGGAAATTGAGAAAAAAAAATAATAATAAAGGTTCTATGTGGAGTCTACTGAGATTAATGTTCTGAGTGTATAGTCAGCAGAAATAGTCTAGAATACGACACAACCTGTAGAATACGATAGCATTTACCCTAAGATAATTTCTTAAGTCATACTGGCCTGCCATAATATAAAGAAGAAACGATCAAAAATGGGGTTTTTGAAAGCCAAACGAAAATACTGGAAAAAACACAAAATGAATGCTTCGAAGGGACAATCGCCTCTCTTCTTCAGTGCGAACAAAAGAATATTTAAGGAAAATGCCAATGCTTTTTTGGAATTTTCTTTTGTTCGTGCTGAAGAAGAGAGGCGGTTGTCCTTTCAAAACATTCGTTTTGTGTTTTTTCTATATTTTTGTTTGGCCTTAAAAAAACAATTTTTGATCGTCTCTTCTTTATATTCTCACCCTAAAATATAGAAAAATTTTAGTGGATAAAATTGGAGTAAATAACTGTAATGCAGTAAAAAACAAATAAAAAAGAGCAAAGATTCCATAACTTGAACAAAGTTAAATATTGTTTTAGGCTGCTGCATATATGAAAAGTCTAAAACCAAAAATTATGTTGCCCATTCGTTGCCAAATGGGCAACTAAATTAGTTGAAATAAAAGAGCGAATAGGATATGCGGCACCTATACTTCTTGTAATTTGTGGGTGCTATACCTGTAAACGTTCTTGTCAGAATCTCCCAAAATAAAATTGATTCTAGTCCCGTTAAAACAAATGTCAAACGTCATTTTCTTTGAGACCTTCTTTTAATCCAGGGGAGTCATTTTTCTTTGGAAAACTATAGTGTCCGAACTTTGGTCTCAGAAATGACCTTTATCAGTAGTGGTCCTTCACATTGGTCATTTATCTTCATCTTACAGACCGAATGGGCTATTTGTCCTCTGTAATTTTAGATGTGCAAGTGAAAGTAAATATAGCTCTGCTGCAATTCTTCCGTCTGATGAAGGAAGAGCATGACAATACTATTTGTCATAAAATAAATGTATGGAGACTATTTCTGGCTTAGAAGTGATGTTAAAACCCATAACAGCATAGTTACTATTGTGTTTAGGATACATCAATTTTTTTAAGTATTATAATTTTTAGGGCGGAAATAAACTTGCAATTGGGACATAAAGTCTTTTAATTTCTAAGTAGAGGTCTACTTTTTAAAGGTACAGTTCTGGCGTTCTAGTGTCCATCAAAGATGCATTAAGTATCTCTAAAGAGGCTAGGCAAGAGGAAGAAAAATTAGAAGCTTTTATTTTTGGAACAAAAGCATAAGGAAATCACGAAGAAGAATTGAACTTCGCAGTTGCATTTCAATTTTTTTATAGGGTTTAGTCAAATCTGGAAACAAGGAAAGGGTAGGGAGGGCTCTCTTTTTAAAGTTTATCCTTCAATGTTAAACCTATAGAAACCGCATCTATAAGTTAAACCTGCAATTGTGCTTTACTAAATATACCAATGCTGTTCTTTTTTCGTTCTTTCTTTTTTTGTTTTGTGTGGTCCCAGTGGTTCTACGCCGCGAGATCGACCCGCACTGTGCAGTGGGTCAAAAATAAGCTATTATTATTGTTGTTCTTATACATTACTCAACGGTTATCTTTGCTTGTCTTATGTTTTTACACGATTGTCAAAAATGTCTATAGGTAAAAGGTGTAGTTGATGAAAGAGTTAATTTGATTTTAACTTGTAAGAATGGGTTTCAGACGCTTACAACCTAGTCAGAAAACCCCATTGTTTATTCTTAAAGACTGCTAAATTTGCCTGCTGTTGAATTTACTTAGATATGACCTAGGTTGACTGACAATAAGCAATGATTAGTTCAACAAACTGTATTAATTGGTTGAAGCTCTAAAACAAACTAAGTAGCTTGAAGTTGCAATTTCTGTCTAGTCAATGCGCTCCCCCCTTATATTTCTTTCTTTCTCTCTCTCTCTCTCTCTCTTTCTCTTGCTCGGTCTCTTTCCTCATCCCTCTTTCTCGAACAAGTATATTTTATGTAAGAATCATTCTAACTAATTGTATTTCGTCTAAATGTTTTTTTTTTATTCTTTGTATATTAGTCGTCTTTTTTTCAGAGCCAAAATAAATGCGTTGTCAAGCAACTTCACTTACCTTCAGGATCCCTTGAAAAAGAAAGTCACTTTAAAAATTGGTGGACGAGCCCTTGTTTACAAAGGAACGACCATTAATATTAGATGTCCTGTGAAACATTTCGACAAGTAAGTCTGATTAGTGAAATCATGCTTTTCGTTTATTTATTGGGCGATGTTTTATAAAAATCAATATTGGTAAAATGTTGTAACAAAAGAACTGACAACAGTCAAAGGCTTTCAAGATTTTCTAATTTGCTCCCCAGTAACAAAATATTTGGTAAATCATACTTTTTTTCATGAACACAAGAATAAAAAAGATATTTGTATACTCATTACTACTTCAGAGTCATTGTATAACTTGGCCTGGGCCTTTGGCCACCGTTGCTGCTCAGTCTTACTTAGAAGACTGGAATTCTTTATGAATAGCAAGCCTCCCACTGAATCTGATCTTCATAATATTCAACCCCAAAAAACCCAACTAAAAAAACTCAACGTGACCAAATTTACTTCACGCAAAAATTAACCTGTTAAAACTCACCAAATAAAATTCGACGAAGTAAAACTAAACGCAAGCAAAAATACCCCTCCCCCCCCCAAAAAAAATGTGATAGCAGCTAACCTTTTTAAAAGCACTACCCAGCAATGCTGAAGCCATCTAAAATTAACCCAGGCAAAACCCATCCCAATAAGACCTAGTCAGGTAGAATTTAACCTATACAAAATTCAACCTGGCAGATCTCAATATAATAAATTTACCTAATCAAAATTCAAGCCATTAAAAATAAAACCTGGTAAAACTCAATCTGGCAAAGGCCATCCCGAGAAAAAAGTCAACCTACAGAACATTCAACCTGGCAAAAATAAGCCAGGTGATACTCTGTAAACAAAATAACTGAAATTGGTGAATTCTATCCGCAACAAATTTAACCCGGGAGCAAGCCATCTACTCAGTGAAAGTAAGCCAACCTCTCAACCCATATAAATAATCTCGCAAAACTTAATTCAGAGGTCTAGGTCTCAAAACTCAAAAGAGACGAAAATGGTCAGCTTCAAATTGGCCTTGGCTTCTTTTTAGCGATACCAACACTTACAAATAGAAAGGGGAATTCAATCCTTCTCCCGAGATACATTCACTGCATGACTCGAACCCTCCTGGAGAACCTGACCGTTTTCAGCCTAAAAATTAGTTTTTCCTGTCTTGACCCTCTCTCTTGGAGTTAACTTTCAGAACCACAAGTCTGTGGGGCTTAAAGCTCAAGTCTAAAAAAACTCCAGTGGGTAATGATTTCTACTTTCACCCTTGAAACAATTATCTGAAGGACTCCAATCCTGAGGGGGAATATGAAAAATATCAACCTAGAATTTAGACTTTTCGTGTTTCGTTCATCTCTCATGGGGAAAGGCTGAGACTACCTGTGGCGCTCAGCGCTTTGCGTCTTATGTAATTTTTCACATTGGGAGAAAGATTTGAAAATAAGAAGAGTGTACTATTGAGCCTAAATTTTCTGATGGATCTTAAAGCCAATGGTAGAAGAGAAATCTCTTCTTGTATTTTTCAGAGATTGATTCTGGAATCCCCTCTGGAACCTTGGTTAAGTGGAGGAATACCTCTACAGATAATTTATTTTGGGTCTAGTAGAATAAAAATAAAAAAGTAAAATGTGTGGAAAAAATGTAAAATGAAGTCTAGAATGATTTCTGGTACAAGACTTGAGTTTTGTGTGCCTTGAGTTTTGACTGCCCTGTCGAATTTGCTGGGTTGAACTTTCAGTTCGGTGAGTTTTGCCCGGGTAGAATTTCGCCCGGGTTAAATTTTGTTTTGAATGAGTTTCGTGTAGGTTGAAAGTTTGCTTGAGAGGAGTGTTGATGGGTTGATCTTTGCTGGGCTAAATTTTTTAAGGGTTTAATTAGCCTTGGCCGTGTATCCTTTGTGAATTATAATTGTTTCCAGACAAATCAAAATACTCCTTCGATTTGATGTTACGGTATCTTGATTAGGCATATGCTGTGCCATAAATTTTCCACCCTGTGGAAAATACGAATTAAAATATATTTGAAAAATCATTAAAATCTAGAGATTTCGGGGATGCATGGCTCAAAGACTACCTCACATTCATATCTGATTGAAATTCTTTTTAAAGATTCGGTAATATCAAATATTACAGTATAAGTTTAATAAAAAAGGATATATTATTTAATCTGATTTTATAATGTATCAAGCATGTTATATATATATAGAACAACACGAAATAAAAAGTATATTAAACATTGCGATATGGGCTCAGTGACACGAACCTTTTATTCAGAATTCAATTTTTGTTCCAGGTCTTGTGGTTTTGGCTAGTTTTCAATAGTTTTTTTTTTTTTTTTATCTGTTCCATCTTTGTATGTTCTTTTTGTATACTTGTGCATAGTCTAAAAAGTTTAGCTCTTGTTTATTTATAATTGTAGTGTCTTTCATAACTTTGAAAAAGTGGGAACCAGAAGATCTATTGAAAAAGAAACGTATCCAATTCTTGAATTCTCTTTATCTCCTCTATATAGCACTTTCAAAACACGCAAGCCGTAACCATCATTCATTCTTTCATAATTCATTTGATTTTCCCCTTTCAAGGTCACGGATCGCTTGGTACAAGGGTGAGGATCTTCTTAGAACGAGCGGGAAATTGCAAATTCTGAAAAAGGGTGCGCTTAGCATAATGGATGTTAGCTATTCCGATAATGGTATTTATTTTTGTCGAGGTAAGGCTTTTATCTGAATTATGGCTGTTCACAGCATATGCCATATAGTTGGCCTCCTTAGTGCTGCTTTTGTAACGTATAATGCGGGAGGTTAAAAATTATTTAACCTAGATCCGAGAATATAATATAGCTGTTTGCAAGACTGAGAATCGATTTATGAAATTTAACTCATAGAACATACTTTTTATGGAATCGCTGAGAGGTCTTCATTCATTTATTTGACTTTAATTGTCACAAAATGAAAACTCCCCCGTGTGAAAAAAGAGAGAATAAAAAACACAATTATGAGGTGCAAACAATGAAATTTTTGGAAGGCAGCCCCATCCTCCTGAAGACCAAAAACACGCAAGAGTGTAAAATTTGACAATGATCCAAGAAATGTTGTGCATTTCTTGGCGATAAAGCTTGTTTCCTCAAGCTCTTTTTTTTAAACCTCCCAACCCTCTTGAAATAATTGCTTCGATCTGTTCTTTTCAGTCTCCTTAGAGTCTTATTATTTACGTATTAGATCCTTTAAATTTTGTTTGTAGTAAAATAGGCCATCAATGTGTACACAAGGACCAGGTGACTGGTTATAGTTTTGGTGGTATTTAAAAAGACTTGAAGTTTGTTTACTCTGGCTGGGCAAAACAACTAAACACAAAAACCTGAACAAAAACAACACAACTTTTCAGCTGGTAAACGAATTTTGCTTCGAAGTTTTCTTCGTATTATTATTATTACTACCTCAATACAGACATCTTATGCATTTTGTATATGTAGACTCTTATTACCTATTATGCAGTTTCTGTAAGATGACAAATTTTTCCCTCTAAAGTTTTATGCACTGGCAGGAACTTTAAACTCGCACTATTACGCTTTTTTTTTTTTTTTTTTTTTTTTTTTTTTTTTTTTTTTTTTTTTTTTTTTTTTTTTTTTTTTTTTTTATCTAGGGGTCTTAAAATTCACATGAAGGCTAAATAGTATAGTCCAGGTACCAAGACCTAAAAATGTGACACCTCCATGATACATCTGTTTGACGCAATCTGAAAGCAGTTTATAGTCATATCGAACCCGCTGATTACGATTATACCCGGTAATAGGTACTTCCGAGGGGTGCTTGATCCTTAAAAATGACCTGAAATATTAAATAGTACTATCTAGCAAGTTTCGCTTGCAGCCCATTACATTTTGGTCCTTTTAGCGGCAACTCAACCTAACTGAGCAAAAATGTAAGCAAGCTAGTGACAAAAAAAAAAAAAAAAAAAAAAAAAAAATACTGTTATCGACTGAATGTTAATGAATGTTATTTTTATTCGATAAATTGAATAAAGTTTAAAAATGAGTCTATTGAGAAAATAGTTTATGATCGTTATAATGTCTAATTATTCATAACCCACAAATGAACATTAGAGAATGGACAGGAACGGTCCTGGTCAAGGTTAAAAATAAAATAGAGTAGAAAGTCAAAAATACCTATTTGAAATAACAGGTCCTGGGCCAAGTAAATAATACACCTTATCCTCTTCTTCACTCACATCATAGAGTGTACACAGGTCATTTTGTGGCTCATCAATGCTGCTAATTAGGAATGCTAGTGAGTTGTACAACATTGGTGATTTGCAAACAAGAGACTTGGCATACTCAAATATCAATGGCCTATCTTCTCTTATTATATGATATGCTATGGTATCTTTGATTTCAAATTTCAGCTGCTTCGTGAAGCTTGAATTTGATCAACTTGGTGACAGACTTTAGAGCCAAGGCTAGTTAGCAAAAAACCAAGACTGATAATCTGTGTAAGAGGGAAGGCTGGCATAACTTTTCAAAATTGTATAAAGATGATTTATTTCACTTGTTGATGGACAGTCTATCATCCATCCCAGGGCAGAACTAAGGTAGATAAGCATAGAGTAAGGATAATTCAAATTGATAATTCTGTTGATTTTTTAATTTGATCAACTTGGTGGGAAGACTTGAGAGCCAAGCCATGGCTAGTTAGAATAAAGTCGAGACAGATAGTCTTTGTGAGAGGGAAATTTGGCATAACTTTTTCAGATTTGTATAAAAATGATTCATTTCACTGGTTGTTAGATAGTCTATCATCAATCGTAGTAAAGAACTAAGGTAGATAGGCATAGAGTAAGGATAATTCAAATCATTTCTGTGAGCCATTTGAAGGCTATTGGAGCAATATTTTTAAAGTTATTATTAAATCATCGTCTCATCGGCGCTTTGACAAAAGTCACATTCCCCAGCACAAACACAAAGCAAGTCACACTTGCGAATTCCCGCACAGGAACATTTTCCAAGTCACATGTATTTACATTTGCAGTGAACGGCGATACGGCTTACAGAAATTGGCCATTGTGACAATGAATTTGTCAGAGGAATAGTCCCAAAAGCGTCACTGAATACCCATAAAAAATTTAGGGGGTCTAAAACTATTTGTTCACTTTCCGTAGATTCCCCAGTAAAATGATTCCCCAGTGATATACAACTCTAAGGATGTGGTATTTAAAGGTGTTTTCAGTGCGCGGAAAGTTTTTCAACGATTTTTTCCTATTAAATAAGGGCACTCGTAAGTCGTTCAGAGATTTAAAGTCTGTAGGATTCTTTCCATAGGCTGCTATTGTTGATTTTCTTGCCATCTCCATCGCTTCCTCTACATAAGTCGATATATTTACGAGGTCAATCTTGACTTTTTTTTGCCAATTCTGCCATTTTACAAATAATATTATATTTTAGAGCTGCTTTAACCAATGTCTTCTTACACACAGAATATATAGAGCTCGTTGCGTCAGTGCCACTAAGGCAGTGCAGAAGTCCAATACTGTCAACAAAGTCCCTCGGAAGAGAAAAGGCCAGCTCATACACAGGAGAAATTCGATCAGGAAATTGGAGGAATAGTTCCTTCTTTTTATACCCTTCTGTAGCTAACGGCGTAGACGAGTGTTGCAAAAATATCACAAGAATATCGGTTTCATTGGTCCGAACAATTACAGACGAACTTCCTTTTCTTAAGCTGGAAGCAACATGGACTCCAATACGAATATCTGCTTCTTTGTGTGTTCTTCCAAGATCAAGACCAAAAAGAAATAAGGGTTCCATATATGCTCCTGTGGGCAATATCCCAAGACGTCGATGATCAGGGAAACCTCCAGCCAGTATTGTGTTAAAGTTTCTACTTGTTCTACCTAGTGTTGGGCGATATTTGATATCGATATTGATATATCGACATATCGGACCAAATATTGAAACGTATTATCGAAACTGATATTTTTTAGGGGTCTCTAACCCAATATATTTCCCGCGGAAAATCCACCACATGAAAATTCTGCAAATTTTCAGCATACATCTTCGAGATTCTTTGCAGCTTTGAATTCTTTCATCTATCATTGATTTTATTTATCCTTACCTTACATCTTACCCTGGCATCTCTTACGCAAGAATTCACTTCCGGCTCCCGAGTCAGATATGTGTAAATTATTACCAACTGAGAATGAAAAGTTCACAACAAATGATGTTATAATGAAAAGTTCGGATTTTGAATGTTATCAAAGCTAAACTAGCCGATAAGACAGGGTAAATTTTCTCAGTCTGAAAAATTCTGTCAAGGAAAAAGAGCTATCTATTACAAATAAAATAAGATAAGGTAAGCTAGCTTAATTGTAACTATACATATAATATATATATATATATATATATATATATATATATATATATATATATATATATATATATATATATATATATATATATATATATATATATTATATATATATATATATATATATATATATATATATATATATATATATATATATATATATATATATATATATATATATATATATATATATATATATATATATATATATATATATATATATATATATTATTGTCACCTAGTGGAGGAATGAAGGAAAAGGTTGTTGCTTTAGTAACTGATAATGGATCAAATGTAGTTCGGGCCATAAAGGATGCTGCATCCCAAGTAGGTACAGGATGGACACATGTTTCGTGCTTCGCACATACTCCAAATTTGATGTAGGAGGTGCTATTAATGATACTGCTGAATTGTTGTCTCTCGTCCAAAAGGCTAGAAATATTATCAGCTTTTTCAGACGTAGTGTTGTAGCTACCGACAAGTTGCGCCAGGTTCAAATCTCTATTTACAATGTTTGCACCAAAAAACTAAAACCTGATGTGGCCACTACATGGAATTCGCTTCTCACTATGTTGCGTAGTCTGCAAGATTTGAAAGAGTCGGTAACAAGTTCGCTTACGCTTCTCGGTAAAGTGGACCTCATACTCACTGATAGTGAGTGGGGTGTAATTTCAAACGTGATTGTGGTGCATACACCCTTTGAAGAGGCAACTATTGAGCTCTCTTCTGAAAGCTTTCCCTCCATCTCGAATGTCCTGCCTTTGTCTAAAATTTTGAGACACCACCTTGTTCAGGTAGATTTTGGTGAATTCTCAGATGTGGTTGATGAGCTTCGAAAGGCTTTGCTGAATAAAATGTACTGCAGGTTTATAAGCCTTGGTCAATTCACACCCTTCGCAATTGCCACATATCTTGATCCGCGTTTCAAGAAAATGTATATTTCACCTGACGATCTTCTACAAGTTGAGAGAAAAATTGCAAACGACATAGATTTAGCCTTGCAGGCTGCTGAATCTCGATCAGAAGATACAAGTACCATCGGAGTCCCTGCAATGCAGTCATATCAGAATCAAGCCAGTTTGTGGGGTTCACACGATGAAGTTCTTATAGTCAATACAGGACCTGCTTCAACAGCAGCCGAATATATCGTGGCTCTGCAAACTTTCAATAGGGAGCCAATAGTTTCAAGGAAACTTGTCCACTCAAGTGGTGGAAGTCTCGTGCTATGGGGTCCCAAAAACACCCGTACGAAGTTGCAATGAAATTCATGTCTGTGCCTGTTACCAGTGTCCCTTCTTAAAGAGTGTTTTCCAAGGCTGGTCAGATAATTATGAACGGTGGAACCGACTCTCAGGGAAAAACATTGACATGCTGCTATTTTTGAATACCCAGTAGTTCATTTTTCTCTTTTCCTGAGCCCAAATAACTCCAAATCTGGGTTTTATTGTGTTCATTTATGTGTAATCGAAGTTTATTTTTATTGTTTGTTTTTATATAGGCTATTTGAATTTTGACAAAAAAGCTATACAAAATACGTTTTATTTACCATTTGCGTTACTGAACTTCGGCAAATCCATGAGATAGCAAAAAACTGATCCGAAATATCGATATCGATTATCGAAAGTAAAAAATATCGATATATCGATATGTCAATTGATCAAAATATCGCCTATCACTAATTCTACGTACAATTATTCCAAAACTCATAAATAAAAGCCACTAAGTTAGCTTTGGCCAGAGAGAATTGATTGCCAGAAATAACCGAGTTTGATGCTTTCACTATATGTCGTACTGATTTTCAAACTTTGCTCACCCTCTTCGCCTATGGCAACCACTACTGTCTTTAAGCCCACTGGTGAGCCAGTTGGGTCCTTGATTTCATAAGTTCCATCATACCGGGCAGAAACCACATGTAGTGTGCACAGATTTTCCGGGAGCTGACTAAAAACCTTACTCATCAATCTTCTTGAATAATGTGATATTTTATTTTTGATAATAATCTGATAATAATTTGATAATAATCTGATATTTGATATTTGAATAATCTGATATAATCTGATATTCATTATTTGACGGTGTCATAGTCCTTAAAAGTGGCATTAAGTCCAGAATAAGTGAAAGCTTCAAATCGACATCGAAAACAGACAAAGAGCAGGCCCCAGAATCTAGGCAAGATAACGCTTCTATCAAATTTATCAGATCAGACGTTTCCCAGATCAGACATTTTCAAACGAATCTGAATCCGTCGGACTGGGCTTCAATTAACGCTGGGGAATACTGGAGGAGCTTATGCTGAAGTATTTTTTTTAGCATCTCGGTTGGTGACCCTTTATTTTACTGACATTCAACAGAACTTTTTTAACTGCTTTTGGTTCTTTTGCACGGTTGGCAAAAGTACATTTCGCGTTTTGGGTAGGTTTCAAGCATCTTTCCATGGTTTGAGCCTTGATCTTCAAGAAAGCACTAGAATTGCCTCTTGGATAATTATCTACTGCGTCCTTTAAATTGCAAGCCTTGCTGGAGCCTTGTAACAGGTAGCGTTACAAACCTGAAAAAACTGCAAATAAAACTCTAGAGATGTTTTTTTTTAATCTTTTAAGTCATTTTTAAGGGTCAAGCACCCCTCAGAAGTACCCATTCTCGGGTATAATCGTAATTAGCGGGTTCGATATGTCTACAGTTGTGACGAATGGGTTCGATATAACAAACAGATGTGTCATGACGACCTGAAAATATGAGCCTATTTGTGTACAGGTGCCTGGACTAAAGTCTAAAATCTCGGAAATGCTAGTGGTTGGAAAAGACACCACCCCTTCTCTAGAATAAATTGTATGGTGGTACAAATAGAAAAGAACATAATGAAGCCTGTTTTTTTTAAATCAGACTGAAACAGGGAAAGCTCTTATCGTTAAGTAAATCAATAAATGCAATTGAAACAAGTACCAACAAATGAATTATTGACTGACCCTTTCTATTTTATACAACCCAGTGTTCTCCATGAGAATTACTTAACACCTTTTTGAAAGGAACCAGCATAAAAATTGTTTGCTTTCCAGTGATATTGTAATTATTTTAGAATCTTCGGAGTTTTTGTTGTTTTTTCAGGCAATAAATATAAATTCCAGTTTTCGTTTGAAAATTAAAGATATTTAATTAGTCTGTGAGTTCACGATCGAAAGATTCCGTGATGAAATATAATTTCCAGGAAAATTTTCAAGTCTTTAAAGTTTGTTTTTCAAGAAAACTATTGTAGCATTTACGTCTTTTAATTAATGTATAAGTGTCATAAGAATCGATTTAGTATACTCAATTCTTTTAGTTTTAAAAAATATTCGTTAGAGAAGAACTTGCTTGTCAAGTAACAGAATAAAAAATCCTAAAAAATCCTGGATATTGAGAGGCACAAGAACACGGTATTCTGGGGGTCGTCACTCTACTCCTCTTCCTGTATAGTATTGATTGGAGAATCCTTATTTCTTTTTATATAAATAGAAGGATGTTTATTTTATTACTTTCAATAACACTCTTGCTACCAGTTTAGAGCGTACCTTTGCAAATTTTCTCTATTTTCATCTTTAGAGAATAATTTTTTATAAGAATGATAAAAAATTGTTGAAAAGACTAAATATCTCAGTAGATAATCAAAGGAATGGTTATCCTCAAACTTGTGAAAATAAGAGACTAAGATGAATTTTAGTCTCCTTTATCTAATTCCTAGCGTGTAACTTTTCTAGCTGTAAATGCTAGAATAAAGCAAATATGATTAGGAAAAAACAATTTTCCTGCGACTAAAGAGACTGAAAATCTCATCACTTTTATAAAACATTTTTATCTAGAAAAACATTTCTCTGCGGAAAAGGAAATGACACCATTAGAGAGAAACCTTAATTTCATATTTCAAACCTTAATAGATATGAACTTCAGAATTTACTTTTCTTTAATTTACTTAATTACTTTTTATTTTACCAGCTGGAGGTGCAGAGGCAAATATTACATTAGCTGTTCAAACTCCCCCAAGGAAATTTGGCTCATCTGAAGAAAACGGCCTTTGGACCTTGGGGCCTGTCAAAGGGGGCATTCCAATTAAGGACTATTTCCCAAGTGAAAACGGTACGATTTCAATGACTTTTGCATCTTTTGTTTCTGAGGTAGAATAGCTTTGTACTTCTAAGCATTGGACTTTTGCAAATAAAAGTTAGAAGAGGAAAAATTATGAAGAAAACATGGGGCAGAAAAATATATGTCACTTCAATAATGTGTTATTTATAATTTTGTGATTTTGTTTACTCTGAATTAGGGGCTACATTCGGGATAGGGTTGGAAGACTATGTCTTTTAATATACAAAAATCCAGAAAACACGGTTGAGCAATAAAAGAAAAAAAATAGCTTCATTTTGTCCCTCAGAAATAAAACTTAAACGTCGTATCTCTGTCGAATGTGACTTTTAAAAATCACAGTAACATGTGCCTCTGAAAATTGCCCTGGGAGGGGGAGGACTAATCTTTTAGTAGTCTGTTTAAAGAAGAAATTTTCGAAATAAGATCTTCAAAGCTTTAATAAGTTCTTTTTAAATAGAAGTTTGTCTTTAATAAATGTCATCTTCATATTATTGATGTAAGATGTTTTTCCAGTATACTGTCTGGGCCGTAGTGGCACATCATATCACAGCAAAGAAGTTCGAAAAATAATATTTTCCTCTTGTTTTCTCTGTTTTCCAGACACTTCCCCTTACTTTTTTTCCTCTCCCTGTTTTCTTTGATGCAGATAGATGGATTGGTAATAAAGGACAGCTGTGGTAAAAAACAGAATAACTTGTAAAACAAGAAAGAAAAAAAATGAACAAAGCAGTCGTGCACTAAAACAAAAAATATCTAATCTACAAATTAGTTTCTAAACTCAATGTCAGAATTAACCATTTCTATAAGCAGCCAGCCTACCTTTGAAAAAGCTATAGTCATAATTAGGTTCTGAAAAATAGATTTTTAGATCTGAGAAAGGAACATGTTTTCATCGCTAAAATACTTGCTCACGAAACCATTTTGCAATATGCGGTATGTTAAAATACGATTTAAACCCTCGTGGTCCTCAGATTGAATAAGTAAAAAAAAAAAAAAAAAAAAAAAAAAAAAAAAAAAAAAAAATCTAATTTCAGATTCTGTTTCTCTAGCTAAACTGTTCTGTAACTCGATTTTATTGTTTCTTATTGTTCTTTGCTTTGTAAAATAACCAACTACCATATATTTTTCTTTCGTCATGACTATTAAAGGTCTCCCCCTAAACCAGTTTATCAGTTGCCTGGATGTCGCAACAAATCTGCTAATGAAATTCAAATTAAAAGCTTTCTAGACACTAGTATGCTATTTGGAGGTCAAGCATGGGGGATTTTCTAGTTAGGGCCCTTACTAAGAAATAAAAGGAGAGTCTAAAAAATAGCTATTTTAAAAAGAAACGATTCGATTTAAAGTGAATGTTGATTTGCATTTCCATTCCAAAATGATTAATAAAACACTCAAATTCTTACTTTCTGTCATTAAACTAAATCCATTTATTATTGATTTGAATATGGTTCGAACGAAATTTGACCTTGTTTAGATGGTCAAGTTGTTTTGAAACTTCATTTTTTAAGAATCATGTTCGATATGTTTTGCTTTAAAAAAATTCTTGTTCCGCTATCGCTTACAAAAAATGTTGGACCACTGTAAAATGTAAAAACTTATAAATTATTTACCCAAACCAATAAAAGTTGGATTAAATTAGAAATGCTCATAAAAGGAAAAACTAAAGCAACTATCTGACTTCAATGATACCCACCAATTTCCATGAAAAGTTTCAATGTATTAAAGAAGATTAAATAGGTTAAATTATCATCATATTGATTAGATAAACATGCCAGACTAGATCAATCAGCAGGGCTTGAAACTTTTGATCCCAGGGCCGTGGGTTGGATCCCCACATTGGGTGATTTGTGTTTGAAAGTCGTTAAAATTATCATTATTCTTTCACGCCTTTATCATTTAAACGGGTTTGTTGCCAAAATTAACAACAGATTTTGACATTAATTTACTGTTTGTATATTTATTTAAGGAAATTGAGAGTATTGCAAACTAGAGTCCAAACAGGTAATGATAATTAGGCTCGTACCCAGGTATTCAAAACATTGAGGGGGGATAATAAACGAAAATTTCCCCCTGGTTACGTCCCTGCTGGTAAAGTTTTTTTTTTACTCCTATTTTTTTCGTTATGACTAATATGTTTATTAAAATCGTCTCACATTTAATTCATCTATCATTTGCATTTTAACTCCATTAAAAATATCTTGTCGATTGGCCTGATAAGTCGCTTCACTACAATTTACCCGATATCTTGGACATCACGATCGAATTAAAAGCATCAAGTGAATTATTCAATGTAACTTTATAAATTTATAGCCTGGCCTGAAGATGTTCTGGGAAAAAAAAGCTCAAACAATGGAAAGACATTCTATCATGCAAATAACATGCTAAAACTTAACTATGATACAAGTTTTTCTACCAATATTTCTTTTAGTTCACTGCGTGTGGTCGAAGTCAAGGTAAAATGGAAATTTAAATTTATGATATGGACAGTCATAAGTATCTAATTTATGTTTCACTTATACTTAAGTTGTTCACAAGCAAAATAGATTAATTTTAATTTTTTTCCCTTTCTAGGATTGAAACACGTAATTTACTCATCGAATCTTATATTCTAGGCAAATTTCCCAAATAATAAGGAACAGTGCCCAAAAATGACGTGAAGAAATCAGCCCTGTAAAAATCTATTTAAAAAAAAGAAGTCTTTCTTACAGATGTAAAGAACGAAGTTGAAAATTGAAAGGAACAAAATTAATTGCTTCATAGATGTTCTTACGGAGGTAAAGAGCAAAGTTGAAAATTAAAACGAACAAAACCTATTACTTTGTAGATTACGCAAGATATATCTGCAAAACTAGCTTAAATAACTGGTTTATGATATTTTCCGATTTCTGGAGAATTCTAAAACTATCACTGAAGACACAAAACTGACCCTAAAAAAGGAAGATTTTCTCTTAGGAGCCGAAAATTCCATAAGTAGCTTCCAGAAAATAAAACTAATTTGTAGGGCTCTTAATAGTCTTTCACAGGCTATGGTATCGATTACTTTTAGTATACAATTATATTTCTCTTAAAAAGTCTCAAACAAGCTCAGTTTTCAGTAAAGGGCTAGTTTTTAGGATTCTACATCCATTGGAAAATATCGCGTGTAATTAGCGAAGCAATAGTTTTTGTCCGTTTTTTCAACTTCGCTGTTTACTTCCGTAAGAAGTACTTCATTTTTTCTAATTAATTTTTGTTTGTTTTTGGTTTTTCTAGCATACAAAATAATCTCTGTAAAAAGATCTTGCGGTAACTTACGTAATGGAAATAAACATGATTTTTTGTTAAAACACGCCATCCTTGTCATTTGTGTCTTTAAGAATTCGTACATAAAAACATTAAATCTTTTCATGAAAACAAAAATAAATAAATGACTTTTCTTTCATTTGACAGTTTTTTTTTGCAAAAAGCCTTTTAGCTTTGTTTACTAGGGGGGGGCTGGAAGGGGTATAATATAAGTTGGGCAATTTTAACCTCCGTCTAAAGGTTTCGACGATGAAGATTATATTGGTACCCTTATTATGCTTTGCAACCTTTCCACTCCAGAAGACGGCGTTTGGCGCTTTACGATGGAGCTATTAAGGTTAATTTATAAGAGAGAGGTAAAGAGGAGCAGGTACTTTGAAATAGAGATCTCTCTGCATTTTGGGGCAACTTGATAGCCCTGAAATAGACATCTCTCTGCAATTTTTGGGGCAACTTGATAGCCCTGACAGAAAAAAATATTAGAAATAAATAGTGAAGCACATGATAACCATACAAAAAAGTGACTTTCCACATTTCCGAGATGGGAAGTTTTAGACTACGACAAATCGATTGGATACCTTAGAATTTATATTCCCCAGCACTGTGAACCTCTTTGAGCAAAACTTGACGTTTTGTAGATAAAAAAAATGGCTGAATACGCCAATTCGCAGATAACTCAAGATTAAAGACAGCACCCCATCTTTGGGGGACTCCTGCTGCCGCTATTGGCCTGTGAAACTCACAAGGGAAAAGTTGAACAAATTGTACTAAAACCAAATTTATGGAACCAGCGAAGACACCAAAGATCCCCGAAGAAAAATGTTTTATGTCTGTATGTCTTGTTTGCATTCGGTTGCTCATTATTTACAGTACCTGATAAATCTAAGGATTAATTCACATTCATATATATAGTTTTAACTATTACAAAGGGTGGGTGAAAGATAGTGCCATACACAAGAATTTATTTTGGGGAGTTGTGGCAATTGGGCGAGGGATGGGTGTCGATAAATCTTGAAAACCATGTGCAAATGAAACTAGGAAATTACATAAATGCAATATAAAAAATGGTAAAATAATAACTCGTAAAATACTGACTTTTAAGAGGCCTGACCCCAATACCCTCTCTAATTGTACATACCTGATGAGCGTTCTCATTATAAGTCTAAATAAGAAGTCATTTTTTCAATACTTTTCTTGCAGTTTAAAAACTTACGGGTTTACCGCTAAAATTGAAATTAAAAAGGAATGTGGACTGAATCGATCGGAGAGTGCCAAGCTCATATCGTAGCTCTGTATATCATGGATTTTAAAACGTTAAACAGAATAAAACTAAGAATTACCCACTGGTTTTGCGTACGGATACGGACAGAAATGCATTTTGCTTTTGAGTTTACGCATTTCTATTGCTTGGTTTGTCACCATGGATGTAGCTTAAAGTATTCAAAATAATATATTTTGTACGATTGCTATCGCTACTTTAGTTTTGTTTCTCTTGTTTCCAATGCAACAGGAGTATTTGACATCTAGGTTAGCGGATTACTTTTAGTGATATCCCCCGTGTTTTAAAAGACTTCTCTAGGAATCACATGTATAAATAAAAGATTTTTGAATGGCAACTATTAACTTCAATAAAATTCAGCGGTGCCACAGGCCAAATGTTTGGGGAAAGGGGCTAGCAGATTTATCAACAAGCTGGCAATACTTATCGACCCACGTTTCAATTTGATAAAATGAGGCAAAAAGCGGTAAAATTGCGATGAAACTGACTCGCTTCGATCCGCAATTTCTTAGATAAGTTTTCCACTGACTCATTGAACACATTAAGAGTAATCCTCTTCACGCCCCTCCCCAATTCACGCCTCTGCTAATATTTGAATTATATTTCCATAAATACCTCTAACTTTCTTGATAGTATTACGAGTATATTAACAAAAAAGAAAGTACATTTTCATCCAAAGAAGTACATTTTGCATTCATGGTTTGAGTAACCTTCGGAGAAATCCCAAAATATACATTATTCTTGTATATAAGCATGATGCGGAGTGCTGCAAAAAGCCTCTATTCCTAGTCCAATGAGAATGTATTTGCAGAAAAAGCTCTAGATGTCTACTAGACATTAAAAATACATCTTGGGACCACATATGCTTGGACAGTGACAAGCTATTCTCATCTTTTGGATTAAAGTAGTCTTTTGTCAGTTTTTTACAATTTATTTAAGTTTTTTCAGTATTAAAACAAATGTTAGATTTGTTTGTATTTCTTTCCTTTTTGACTAGTGTCACTGGATTATCGTGCTTCAATTCCTTGACTTGTGAATGGCAGACAATTGATTAGGATGAGCAAACAGTGAAATGTATTTCAATGAAAATCCAAACTAGATAGATGGTGTTTAGATATTTGAATATGTTTGTTTTACGTGTCAATTAAAAGGAGATGACTCTGTGTCTAAACTTTCGCGATACACCGCCCATGAGGTGTGCGTGTAACCAAATCCCCGTTTAAATGAACCCTCGTTCAACTGACCCCCCCCCCCTTTAACTGAACTCTCGCGTAACTAAACTCACATACAACTTAACCATGTTTGCCCCAACCTCGTTCAAATAAGCCCTAACTCCCATTCAACTCAAGGCCATTTAACTCAATCCCCATGCAAGTCAACCCTCATTCGACTCAACCTCCGTGCAATTTAACCCTACTTTAAATTGAGCCTGTTTAACTCCACCGCAATGCAACTCAACCCCGTTTAACTAAACCTCATCTTACTCAACCACCGTTTAAATCATCCCCTATGCAACTTGAACCCCCCTTTAACTCACCCCCATAAATGCAACTAAACCTAACCTCACCTAAGGGTTGAATTGCACGAGAGTTAAGTTAAATGAGGGCTGCGTTAAAAAGGCACTGAGCTGCATAAGGGTCGGGTTAAATAGAATTAAGTTAAATGAGGGCTGAATTACGCATGGGTTGAGTTGAATGGGGTTAAGTTAAACTGGGTTGGGTTGTACGGAGGTTGAGCTAAACGGGAGATCAGTCAAACGGGGGTTAAGCCGCATGAGGGCTTAGTTAAATCGGTTGTGTTAAACAATGGTTCAGTTACACGGGAATTCGTTGTTTTCGTTGCTTTACTATTTTTTCAATGAAATACCAAAAATAGCTATTTTTCAATCGAAATACAAAACGAAGTTTTCTCAATATCTGGGGGGTGGATATTTGGGCCGATGTATCAATTGACACCACCATAGTGGTGTCATAAATGTACTTTTGTTTATGTACCATGTAAAACGCTAAACGTATAAATGTATATGACATAAAATAAGTATAAAAATTTGAAACAGAAAGAAAATCTATTTCTAGAGCCTTTGAGTGCCAT
Organism: Artemia sinica; assembly: GCA_027921565.1. Taxonomy (NCBI): domain Eukaryota; kingdom Metazoa; phylum Arthropoda; class Branchiopoda; order Anostraca; family Artemiidae; genus Artemia; species Artemia sinica. Next base: position 34,871,325 of record CM051264.1, read on the forward strand.
TAGGCTTGTGAACTATACAATTGACTATACACTATGCATAGGCTAATACCTGGCTATATTTGTCATGCAATGACTGTATTCTATGTAGTGCATAAAAATACATGTGTCATTACTATAAACAACTCCATATGCTATAATCTTTTTTCTTATCTTGTTTGATTATTTGGGATGCAGATGCATAATCTCCGTGCAATTTCGGATCCTGCGGCAGCCAAGATTGAACACTGGGTATTGCCAAGCAGAGATCAATTCATTATGTCACCACAGGATCGTATGCCGAATTCTTCTTATTTTTGAGTGAATTAGTATGAAGACGCTTTCACATAATATCATCCCCGGAATCATAGTCTATGCCCAATAGTGTGTCGCTTCACCTGAGTTTTAACTCTGAGTCCCGTATTACCATGATGTGATTAATCCCACTGCACAACTACAGAACAGATGTGTAGTATTGTATATGCTGCATTAAATTGTATCCTAAGAAGGTCAACTTGTAATGGAAACTGTGACAAAATAATATTTTACGAATTATTCCCCGTTCTCTTGGTTTGTGCCTCCTTTTGTCCCCCTCTCCCACCCCCAGGAAAATATATAACGTGACACGTAAAATTTTTGGCTCTCTGTAGCCGTGTTCTAATTTGTTTTGATATTGGCTACTTGTATGAAATACCCCCTACCTAATGAAATACCCATTTCATAATGAAGTATCCCCCTACTTTTTTTGAGGAAAAAAGTAGGGGTGAAATACCCCCTACCTAATATTCTTCATATATGTATCTCTGACGCTCAATCCTAATGAAATATACCGAAGTAAGATTAAAATATAATACTTTAGAAACAAATTTAGGCTAAATATTTGTACATTAGGGGGGGGGGGTAAAGTATAGCGGGTCTGTTTCTCTGATGCTCAATCCTAATGAAATATAAAAAAGATGATGAAAATATAATACTTTATTAACCAAATTATGGAAAACTACAGATTTGCTTTACCCCCCTCCCCTGCCCCACCCCCTAATGTGCAAATATATAGCTCAAATTTATTTAAAAAAATCAACAGAAAAGGTTATACTTAGGTTCTACTTAGATGAAGAATATTAGGTAGGGAGTATTTCATACAAGTACCTGATTTTGTACTGTCTGAGTTTCTGCTACTTTTTCATAATTATTCTTTCTAAGATGCAAGATACATATCAAATGAGACTCAAGAGACCCGTAAACTTGGGCCTTACAAACTCAACCCTACTGGGCACAGCTATGGTCAACAGTATCTCAATTTGGGCCAAAACTTCGGAAAGACTTCTTTCAAAGTGGAAGAAACTAATTCTTTAGAAAGTGAATTGAAGCTGTCAGCAGGAGAAAGGGGATCTTTTCAAGGATTAACCAGCTCGTCTGATGAATTCTCTTCTGATCACGATCCGGTAAGTGAAAAAAACAAAAACTAAAATCGGTGTTTATTTTGTTATTTTTTGGTCAAAAGATATGGTTAATTAACCGTTAGAACTAAGATATACCACTGACAATTAAAAGGTTTCATGGTATTATTTGTTAAAGTCGGAATCTATCACGATTAAACAGAGGGGAATGGAATAAACTCAGAAGTTTCTCTCTCAGAAGTTAGCGTATTAGAAAACCTAAGCCTTAAGGAGTGACTGTTGGTGCACTTAATCAGAAATAATTGCTACGAGAAGACATTCCAAACACAGGAAAACACATTGTTTTGCTCGGGAAAGTTTCTTTGTATTCCTACTACAGTTTTTAGCGCTGAATTTGAATATGGAATCAGAATTAATCTTGTCACCCAGGGATTCGTGTACGGTAATAATTTTAAAAAATCCCTTTTCAAGACAGTTCGATATTTTGGACTAATAATTTATTTTATTTCATTTTTAAATTTAATGTAGCTTAGGGAATTCAAAATTTTATCAGATTTTTGTTTATAACTTTCCTGTTTTTTTACAGTAATTTTTTTATAACTTTGACTAAAAATTTGGGCGTTTCAGACCAAATAATTCCACAAATCAATCAAGTAGAAAAAGTAGGTAGTGGAAAAATTTGAACTGAATTCCTCAAGTTGGTATAGAAAGTTTTTCAATATCACAATATTTTTTGGTTTTTCAGCCAAATTGCTTCAGTTAGTTTTTTTTTGTTAAAAATGTGAAATTAACAAATTATTTCGTACGATGAAGAACTTCAAAAGCTCATTGTACAGAAATTATGCGTGTTAAAAAATGCGATGAGGTTTTTAAAGTCAGCTATCAGACTGTTCTAGAGAACATTTGAAACCACAAATTTGTTTTAGGAAATAACCGAAAACATTCAAATTTGGAAAAAAGTAGAAAGCTTTTCATTATTGCATGAGGAATGTGAATAATGGAAAAATTCGAATCGCATTTTGGATTTAGTGTAAAATGGTCTATTAGAATCACATTAATTTTGTTTCCTCGAAAAATTACTTCTCCTCTCTCCCTCAGTATAATTAAAAATAAGAAAAACATTTGCCTATTTTAAAGTTATATTTTCCACCAGCTAGAACAAAATAGCGTGAATTTATCATGTTAAGAGCAAATAAACTTTTTATATCCCTACTACTGATGCAACTTGAAAAAATGAACAAAAGCCTATGAAACAAATCATAATTGGCATTTCTATATGCAGGGCTAGGTTGACCCACTAGAAAAATAGATATTTGGCCTAAGACTCAATTCTTCCTTAGGACCCACCTCCATTGCTATTTATGCCATATACCATAGCTGTTATGCCAAATACTCTGATCATAAGCTCCTGTACTTTTTGTGTGATTAATTTAAAAAAAATTTCCTAAACAGAAGTTTTTCAAAAAAACTAAAGGCCATTTTAAACTTCAGATCAGCATATACAAATACCTGTTAAAATTCAAACTCAAAACAACCAGAAGTTACTATTAAAGAATAAATGAAACCCAAAACGAACAGAAATTAAATAAACAATCATAGCAAAAAAACATACAACAAGGAATAATATAAATGAATAAATAAATCTTAAAGCGAGTAATGCTTAAATTGAATATGCAAATCAAGCTTAAAGAGAAAAAAATTGCTATTGAAGCATAAATGAAACCCAAGACGAACAGAAATTAAATAAACGATCAATGCACACAAACATACAATAGATATTAATGTAAATGAATAAATAAATCTTAAAACGAGTGAAACTTAAATTGAATATGGAAATCAAGCTTGAAACGAACAAAAACCACTACAAAATAGAGTTTGGGTATCACCTCCTTCTCTCACATTGTAAGGCTAAAACCTACTGCGTCACTGGCGCTTTACTGAAAACGAATTGTATTACAAATATTTTCTTTTGTACTTAATATTGAAAATGAACATCAAAATTACAGTAAATGTTTACAAACGAGAGTTTCCCCCCCCCCCCCCCCTTCCTTAACTGTAAAACCTAAAGCCTACCTCTACATTGGCGCTTCACTAAAAACGAATTATATAACAAATATTTTCTTTTCCAGTTCTTACAGCATTGAAAATGAAAAAAAAAATTACAGTGAAATAAAATCTTGAACTGATGGATCTTTCAACAAGTAATACCATTATATATCAAGCATTCAATTTGATTTTGTTTGTACTTTCCAAGACTGTTCAAGACACATATAGTTTTCAGTAAAGCGTCAATGACGCAGTAGGTTTTAGACTTTTACAGTGAGAGAAGAAGGTGATACCCCGACTCCTGTTTGTAGTGATTTTTGTTCGTTTCAAGCTTGATTTGCATATTCAATTTAAGTTTCACTCGTTTTAAGATTTTTGTATTCATTTAAATTAGTATCTACTGTATGTTTGTTTGTATTGATTGTTTATTTAATTTCTTTTCGTTTTGAGTTTCATTTATACTTCAAGAGCAAACTATTTTTTTTCGTTTTAAGCTTGACTTGCACATTCTATTTAAGCATTACCCGCTTTAAGATTTATTTATTCATATATATTATTACTTGTATGTTTTTTTTTGCTATGATTGTGTATTTAATTCCTGTTCGTTTTGGGTTTCATTTATTCTTTAATAGTAATTTCTGGTCTTTTGAGTTTGGATTTTAACAGGTATTTGTATCTGCTGATCTTAAGTTTAAAATGGACTTCACTTTTCTTTGAAAAACTTTTGTTCGTTTTTGATTTCAAAAGTTTCAAGTTATTAAAAATTCCATATTTCAAAATCGCACTTTTTTTTCAAATCAAATGTTCATCAAAGTATCAAAACTAGTATCAAAGTAACAATATAATAAAAAAAAAAATGGGTTTGTGTCAACCTCGGAGTTTTTATTATCTGATGTTTGAACTATTTTTAACAAAATGGCTATCTAAAATTTTTATCGGGTGGGCTTGGGGAAAAAGAGCGTGTGGGGGGGGGGAATTGCCCTTCGATCTCTTTCGACTCTTTAAAAGTGAACTAGAACTTTCCATCTTCAATCAAATGAGCCTTCTCTGAAGTTTGTACGATCGTCCCTTCTATAACAACCATATATGCCCCCAAGGCTTAACTTACAACGCCTGTTCCCGGGCCCTGGGAGTTGTATTGACCCCGTAGTTTAATATATGATATTTGAACTATTTTTAACAAAATGGTCACCTTAAATTTTTTATCGGGTGGGTTTGGGGAAGAAAAAGGCATGGAGGAGCTTGTTGCCCCCGATTTCTTTTGATTCTGAGAAAGTGAACTAGAAACTTTTAATTTCCAATCAAATGAGTCCTCTTTGAAGTTTAAACGAGCATTCCTTTCATTAGAACCATATACGGCCCCAATAAATAATTTACAATGCCTGCCCGTCGGGCCCTGGGGTGGGGGGGGGGGTGTCGAAAGCGGAGTTTTTGTTATCTGATCTTTGAACTATTTAAAAAAAATGGTTATCTCAAAATTTTTATCGGATGCATTTGGGGAAAAAGGGGCGTGGGGAGGTTGTTGCTCTCTGATCTCTTTTGACCCTTAAAAACTGAACTATAGCTTTCAATTTCCAATCAAATGAGCCCTCTGTGATGTTTAAACGAGCATTCCTTCTATAAAAACTATATATGCCCCCAGAGAATAACTTACAATGCCTACCCCGGTCCCTGAAGGATTGGGTTGACCTCGGACTTTTCGTTATATGATCTTTGAACTATTTTGAAAAAATGGCTCTCAAAGTTCTTATCGGATGGGTTTGAGAAAAATAGGGCGCGGAGGGGAGGGGGGATTAGTTGCCCTCCGATCTCCTTTGAATCTTGAAAAGTGAACGAGAACTTTCAATTTCTAATCAAATGAGCCCTCTCTGAAGTTTATACGAGCATCCCTTCCATAAGAACCATATTAGCCCCCAGGACAACACTTACAACGCCTACCCCCCGGAGCATGGGGGGTTGTGTTGACACCAGAGTTTTTTCTTTATCTAATCTTTGAACTGTTTTAAAAAAATGGCTATCTTAATATTTGTAGCGGATGGGTTTGGGGGGAAAGGGCGTGGGGGAGGGGCTAGTTGCCCTCCAATCTCTTGAAGTGAACTAGAACTTTCAATTTCTAGTCAAAATAGCCCTCTATAAAGTTTATACGAGCATCTCTTTCATAAGAACCATACATGCCCTCGGGTCAAATTTTATCGGGTGGTATTGGGGAAAAGAGAGCGTGGGGGGGGGGGGTAAGTTTCCCTCCAATCTCTTTTGACTCTCAAAATCTGAACTAGAACTTTCAATTTCCAATTAAGTGAGCCCTATCCGAAGTTTGTACGAGCATCCCATCCATAAGAACTATATATTCCCCCAGGGCATAACTTACAACGCATGCCCTGGGGCTCCGAGGGGTTGTGTCGACCCCGGAGTTTTCATAATACGATCTTTGAACTATTGAAAAAAATTGCTATCTCAAAGTTCTTATCAGATGGGTTTGAGGAAAAAAGAGCGTGGAGGGAGGGGGGGGGCTAGTTGCCCTCCGATCTCTCTTCACTCTTAAAAAGTGAACTAGAACTTTCAATTTCCAATCAAAAGAGCCCTCTCTGAAGTTTATACGAGCATTCCTTCTATAAGAATATATGCCTCCAGGGCATGACGTAAAATGCCTTCCCCTGGGCCCTGGGGGGGTTGGGTTGACACCGGAGTTTTTGTTATATGATCTTTTAACTATTTTTAACAAAATAGCTATCTCAAAATGTTATTGGATGGATTTTGGAAAAAAAAGGGCGTGGGGAGGGGCTAGTTGCCCTCCGATCTCTTTTGACTCTTAAAAAGTGAACGAGAGCTTTCAATTTCCAATCAAATGAGCACCTCTGAAGATTATACAAGCATCCCTTTCATAAGAACCATATACGCCCCCAGGACAACACTTACAATGCCTACCCCCCGGGCCCTGGGGGTTGTTACGACACCAGAGTTTTTGTTATCTACTTTTTGAACGATTTAAAAAAATGGCTATCTCAAAATTTATAGCGGATAGGTTTGGGTAAAAAGGCGTGGGGGAAGGGCTAGTTGCCCTCCAATCTCTTGACTGTTAAAGAGTGAACTAGAACTTTCAACTTACAATCAAATGAGCCCTCTATGAAGTTTCTACGAGCACCCCTTTCATAAGAACCATAGATGCCCTCAGTGCATAACTTAGAACCTCTGCCTCCGGGCCCTGGGGGTTGTATTGACACCAGAGTTTTTCTTACCCGACCTTTGAACTATTTTTAACAAAATGGCTATCTCAAAATTTTCATCAGATGGGTTTGGAAAAAAAGGCACGGGGGGGGGGCTAGTTGCCCTCATATCTCTTTTGAATCTTGAAAAGTGAACTCGAACTTTCAATTTCCATTCAAATGATCCCTCTCTGAAGTTTATACGAGCATCCCTTTCATAAAAACCATATGCCCCAGGGCATAACTTACAACGCCTGCCCCCGGGCCCTGGGGGGTTGTGTCGACAATTGAGTTTTTGCTATCTGACTTTTGAACTATTTTTATCAAAGTGGCTATCTCAAAAATTTTTACCTGATGCATTTGGGAGAAAAAGGAGCGTGGAGGGAGCTAGGTGCCCTCCGATCTCTTTTGACTCTTAAGAAGTGAACAACGGCTTTTAATTTCCAATCAAATAACCCTCTCTGAAGTTTTTACGAGCCTCCCTTCCATGAGAACCATATATTCCCCCAGGGCATTACTTACAACGCCTGCCCTCGGGCCCTGGGGCGTTGTGTCGACCCTGGAGTTTTCGTTATATGATCTTTGAACTATTTTTAAAATAATGGCTATCTCAAAGTTCTTATCGGATGGATTTGAGGTAAAAAGGGCGTGAGGGGGCTAGTTGCCCTCCGATTTAATTTGACTCTTAAATAGTGAACTAGAACTTTTAATTTCCAACCAAATCAGCCCTCTTTGAAGTTTATACGAGCATCCCTTCCATAAGAAACGTATATGACCCCAGGGCATAACTTACATCGCCTGCCCCTGGGCCCTGGGAGTTGTGTTGACACCGGAGTTTTGGTTATATGATCTTTGAACCATTCTTAACAAAATGGCTGTCTCAAAATTTGTGTCTGATACAATTGGGAAAAAAGGCATGGGGGGGGGCCTAATTGCCCCCTGATCTCTTTTGACTCTAAAAATGTGAACTAGAACTTTTAATTTCCAATCAAATGAGCCCTCTCTGAAGTTTTTACGAGCATCCCTTTTATAAGAACCATATTTGTCCCCAGGTCAAAACTTACAACGCCTGCCCCTGGACCTGGGGGCTTGTCTCGACCCTGGAGTTTTTTTTATATGATCTTTTAGCTATTTTTAACAAAATGGCTACCTCAAAATTTTTATAGGATGTATTTGGGGAAAAAAGGGCGTGGAGGGGGGGGGGGCTAGTTGCCCTCTGATCACTTCTGACTTTTTAAAACAACACTAGAACTCTCGATTTCCGATCGAATGAGCCTCTTTTGAAGTTTATACGACGACCCCTTCCATATGAAATGCCTCTTGGAAAAAAATTATAAATAATTATAAAACATTGGAGCCGTATGGCCTTTACTATAGGCAACGCTATAGTGTTGCCTCTGATACATGGTCGCAGCTTACATTTCCTAAAATAAATAAAAATGTAAAATAAAGCCCATCGTTACATATAAGAGCCCAACCACGGTCAAAGCACATTTGAAAAGTAAAACCTATTTCTTACTTTCATAACTTTTATTTCAAATTCATACTTTCCCTTTAACTCTGTGTTAATTTTAACTTATACTTTACCTTTAAAGTGTTGTTATACATCCTAAACCTGAAATTCCCCCTCTCCCACTATTTACTATCCAAAATGTCGTTATCCTAGACATGAAAAATCCTTTAAATTAAACTTGCTTTTTAAACTAAACTTCGACTTTTTATCACATTTGATTTCTTAAGCTACCGTTTTTGTTAAAAAGTACCGTTTCCACAACATCAGAGAGATTTTACCCTGGGGCAATATCTTCTTCTTCACAGGTTTCAAATCTGTTTTGATGTATTGGTATTTTTCAATGTAAATTTTGGAACTTAATCCAAAAAGAACACGCAAAAAATTATCCAACTTTACATTAAAAAATTAATATACAATTTGCTGAAATTACAGCTCTTTTTCAATATTTCCAAACTCAAATAAGTGTATGCTATTAGAGGATTTATTGACAAATTAAGAAGATGCAGCATTATTAAAGCCTCTTTTTCAACACGATACCTTTTTCGTTCCATGCTGCTAAGGATTTCTTTGATGGAACTCCGTTCCTCACTATTGTTACCTATCGCCCTCAAACTACAATTAAACGACAACCTCCAGTGCTGCCTACAACCCCATTTTTTACAAGGGTACGTACGCGTACAACTACATCAAGACCCGTTACAAACTGGTGGGATGTTCCAATTCAACACAATGATTTGTATTCGTATCACGGTCTTGGTTCCTACGCGACATCAGAACATCATGCCGAGTCGAGTGCGGTTAGACCTTTGCCTTTTTATGCTACGTTTTTAATGGTGATAAAACAGGTATTTAATAAATACCTACTTAGCATGCTCATTGTACATTGTTGTTCTTTCCTTACACCACCCTGTCTTCACGTTTTTGTTTTTGGCATGAAACTCTCCTTTTTGATGTCAAAATAAAAAATATGCGATTACAATGAACTCACAAGGCTGTATCAAGGGTCAATTGTGTTTTTTTCAAATATACTTTTTAGTTCTATTCCACTTAAGAGACAAATGCATGAACTGACACGTACTTCTTAATCAAACTAAAATATAACCTAAAAGAATTTCTAATAAGGAAATGATTAAGCTTAACTAGTCTCGGAGCCATAAGAATATTTCCAGTTCAAGAACATCCAACATACGTGAGAATTTCCAGTGTAGGAATCACTGTATGATGGAAGATTCTTACTTAGCTATTGTATAACCAAAAACTAAATAAAAAAATAATACTCTTTTTTTCTTCGTGTGGGTGGAGGAAGGGGATCTATAACCTCTTGCCTCTTAAAGAAACTTAAAATACATATTGCGGTTAATTTTATTTTATAGTAGCTTTTGTGTAATTCATAAAAATGTCGGTATAAATCTGGAATAAATGGATTCCTTCTCGTGATTAATTATCATCTATTGTAATTATAGAAGAAAATAGCACTAAGTGTTCCTTGACAATTCTACTTTCTAGGTCCTAACCAGTATATATTTATTAACTTGTTTTTCGAGTTCAAGGTAGTTTCTTACATAATTTCGGTTTTGTCTTTTTTTATGTTGCGTTTTATTAACATTACACGAATTCTCTTCGCAATGTTAGTTTGAGTTAATGCAAGGCCGAGCACTGATGTTTAGCTATTATTCTTTCCTTCTGTTCGCCTATATTGTTAAATTAAACATTTTCAGTTTCCACCTTCACTAATTTGGAACGAAGCTGTCCAGTTCTATCATCAAAGGCAGCGCAGTAGCGCTACCTAAGTAAGTACCACAAGTATTGAACGTGTTGATTTTTTCCCCGGACAGTTTGTATGCAAGAGGTAGTCTTAGAAACTTTGGAGGAGTTTATTCAGTTGGAAATTAAAAGTTCTTTTGCCTTATTTAAGAGTCAAATATGATTGAGGGCAGAAAGGCCTCCTAGCATGCCTATTTTGGTACCCACCCCCTGTGGAACTCATTGACATCTGATCAAAATTTATATATATATATATATATATATATATATATATATATATATATATATATATATATATATATATATATATATATATATATATATATTATATATATATATATATATATATATATATATATATATATATATATATATATATATATATATATATATATATATATATATATATATATATATATTCTTTCTGTCTGATATATATTTTTTCTTCTAATAGACGAGCATATACAACTACAAGAATATGACCCCAGAAGCCCCTGGGGAAAGGGTTATGCATAGTGCAAATTACCTACTGTTTAGAAATAGGTTTCATAATCAGAAAAGGGGGTTGTCCGATGTTGGGTGTACGATAAGCTCAAAGATTTCAGAGATTGTTCTCTGGGTCTAAAGGACCAAATATTTTGCTTTGGGAGAGGAGGGGGGAGCCTGGCTATCAGCAAAGGGGCCAAAACATTTTAGTCTCTGATCCGTTTGGAACTTGCAGTCGCAGATCCTTGGACCAAAAGGAGCCTAATGTATAAAATAAAAATTCTGGGGTATGGTCCTCCAAAAAGATGCAGTATTTTGGGGTTTAATATTACTCTTTACTTTCATAATAACAGCGTAGAACATAAATATTCCCGGAAATCAAGAGGGATTATCACGGCCGGATTCAGGAGAGGTGCTAGGGATAACGTTCCGAAGTGTTTGTCCGGCTTATAAAAGCCTAATAGAAATGCATAATAACAAATTTTTATTTTTTTAAAGTTTTTTTGTATCCCCCCCCAAAAAAAAATTCCTGGATACGGTTCTGCGGACTATATATTGATTTCCACCGCCGCCCCTCCGTTTCTCCCTTAGAACTAATTCTGTATTTATCTGAAGGCTCAGTAAAAGAAGGGATGTTTTGGATTAAATGCACCCTTTGAAGGATCTGCTTCCTTCCCTAAACGACTGCTGAAACACAATGGCCGTTGAACTGGAATAAGAATTTTGTTTAAAAACAATGTAGTCGGTAACAACTGATTCGGTAGCAATTGGTTGCAAAGCAGTTAAATCTTAAAAAGGGCGCGGGAACTTTTGATTTCCAATTCAATGAGCCGCCTCCAAAGTCTATACGACCACCCTTTCCATAAAAACCTTATATCTTAACAATGGGCCACTTGCATAGCCTATTTCCCTTGCCCCGAGGGCTGGAAGGGGAGTTGTAAAACCCCGAGGCATGGTTATTTTACCTCTGGACTATTTTGAAGAAAATGGCTATCTCAAAATTTCGATCGGATGCGTTCGAAGAAAACATGGTGTGGGGGTGGCTTTTTGCCCTCCAATTACTTTTGACTCTTAAAAAGTTCACTAGAACTTTTAATTTGCAGTCGAATGAGCCCCTTCCAAAGTTTATACGACCACCCCTTCCATATGAAGTGACCCTGGAAAAAACGTATATAAATAAGTGAATGCTAGTATTGAATCCTTAAGGCTCTTGACTACAGGTAACGCTATAGCATTGCCTCTGACTTAAACAGGTGAGTAGAACTTTCAATTTCCCTTCTAATGAACATCCGATATTATCCAGGGGGAATGTGGGGGGATTATCCGGAGGAAACTTTTCCAAGGGGAGGAATTTTCCAAGGGGAGGAATTTTCCGGGGGGTGAGAATTTTCCGAGAGAAATTTTATGGGGGGGGGGTTTCTGTGGGGAAAACGCCTAGCCCCCTTTGGAACTACGAGGAAGTTGAATTTACAGGTTTTTTAGATCACCTGAACAAACATGATGGAAATCTGAAGTTTACTCTAGAAACTGAATACGCAAGCTAAATATTATTTTTAGGTGTGTTAATTATTCGTAGCAGGGATAAACTAGATTTTACTGTCTATGGAATATCACAAAACAACAGTCACGTTCATTTTAAATCCCCCTACCCCAAGTTAAAATAGGTCTTATAACTTCTCTTGTGGATCATGTCCTAAATATTTGCTCAGAGTCTTATATAACAGCAGAGTTAAATTTTTTGAGAGATACACTTTTTAGAAACAGTTACCCTATCCTATTCATTAATTACATAATTAATCGTAGGCTAAAAAGACATTCACTTAAAACTAAAGATGTGTTATCATGTGACACTTCTAATAAACCTTCAAATGCAATTTACCTTCCTCACCTG